>JAGDQP010009395.1:0-16705 GCA_022664845.1 Lepisma saccharinum | reverse complement strand
GTTTTGAAAATAGATTCCGGTGTTTCGAGTAGTTTCTTTCACACTTAATCATAAGTACCTGCCACAAGCGAGACTACTTTTTCTCCTTGATATGGTATTTGTGTGTCGGTGCACATTTTGTCGTATCAAAGTGTAATCATCTTTACGCGTCACTCTGCGGAAACATTGTACTTATAATTACTCAAGGACCCTTCAATGTCTACCACTCATATCCAAATAGAATTTCTTGACAGTTCGTTGTCTTTTCACCGTTCAGTGCTCAAAATGAATTACTGTTTCCAGAGCCCTCACTAGCCAAATTTGAGGACTTCGTTGAAACATTTAGAAACTCATAACTGCCCTCAGAATTCATTTGGGGAGATTCAATTCATGCACTAAAAGGATACATTAAGTGCGTCTAGAATTACACTAGTGTTTTCAAAGTTATTGTATTTCATATGTGGTTGTTCCATGTTCCCATGTACGTTATTTTCTGTGAAGACACATCCCGACAATTCAATAAAAAGTGCAAACGAAATTATATTTCAGCACGATAATAATATACCGGTCGTATATGCACGTGCTGTCTAAGGCTGAGAGAAAATCAGCCACTTATTGAGAGTCAGCACTGTACCGACCACCATTAATTTTTTGTGCTTTTTGAATATTGAAGAAAAATGAAAGGCTTTATTACAATTTTGCAAAGCAGGAAAGACATTACTTGCAGAACTTTGCAATTTACAAGCGAAAAGTAATGCTGGGAAGTTATTTTGAACTAAAACATTTGACTGCCCACAATTTATGGCATTATAGACCGAGAAGACAATATTTAAGCTAAAAATACGTTCTTGCAACACGCATTGCTTCATATAACAGAGTTCCGCAAACACTACAGTACCTCGTCTGTTCTAGAAAATTGTAATAATGCCCAATTTTGCATCAACTTTCTACACTCGTACAAAAAAGAGATGTGAGCGCAGTATCATCTAATCATGTCAGTTTTTGCTCAGAGTTTCCATCTCCGAACAAGAGGAGAAGCAAATATCTAACGTATTCATTGTTAGTACTATTTCCACAGTGGTCTCTTGAGCTTGAAGGAATAATCTACGAGCATTGTTCAGAACATTATTTATAACATTATATTTATATTTGAGCAAAAGGACTGAATTTACACAATATGCAAGCCTTTGTGAGAATGTAAAAGTGAAAGTTACGGACACATTTACACCAAATGTGTTTGTGAAGTTGACGAGTTTGAATAATTACTATCAGGAAGGAACAACAGTAGATTCCGGATGACTATTGGATAATGCAATTGCTTCCACTGGCGCAGATGTCGCTTCTTACAGGAGACTATGTCTAAAGGAACCTGTGATAATAAAGGATCCAAATGAGTTTAGGAATGAACACTAAAAGTTCAAGGAAGTTTCTGTAAAAGGTTAATTCAGAATACGTAGTGGTAACAGGAGTGGAATCTACGCCGCTTTCTTAGCGTTTGAAATCCACTACTAATATATATTTTATCCAGAAATACAAGTAATAGAAAGGTTCCGATCTCGGTTTACGACAGATATGCAAAACCCCGATTTCGGTTTAAGAAACTACACTCTCAACATATATTAAATCATTTATTATCTTATCAGAGTTTGACCATAAGTATGTAACAGATGCTACCATCTCGTTTTTTGTACGAAAAAGAAGGAATGTTTGAGAAGTAATGGTCTTACCTTGGAAGGTGTTACATTAGAATGAGAAAATTAGTGTGTAGCACAGCCCTTGCCGTGTATTAGTGCAGCTTGTTGCAGAAATTGGAATGCTGAGAAACATCCCGAAGGTTGAACGTGGCGTGATATGTCTCCAAAGGAATGTCCTGTACTGCCCACGTTTCCATGCAGCAAATCTATCATACTTGTCGCATTTTGCATCGTCAGACTTTTTTCTGCATTCAAACTGATAAGTGACTATGCTAGCATGGACGCTGTGTGTGAGTAACACTAGAGTATCGATAGGAGAAGTGCATCGGACTCGAGGAGGAATACCTAGAGAAATCATAAAATTGTCATGTGTCTTGTATATACCCTTTACAACTTACAACTTCTCAATCAAACCTTGCAGACGAACAAAGAAATGAAAATCTATTAATAGAGACTTACCTTATTGAAGTTAAAACCTACAAGCGTGTTCAATGTAGTGTACCGGTTCATGAAATTTTAAGTACTCACCTGTAAATAAAAAGGGAGTTAATAAATATAGTAGCGTGTAGTAGTTTATTACATCTAAAAATATAAGTCACAATATGTATTAATGTTAATTTCCCCTTAAAGGGAACATGTAACAATATGTAAATCTTAACTAAACATTGTAATTATAAATCTTCCCGATTAACGTTGTTTCTTTCCAATAGCTGGGATCTCAATCCGTCTTTTATCTGTGTGTTAGGAACACGCTTGTAGAGGAAGAAGAATGAAGATAGCAGTCCTGACGTTACTTCAAGACAACATCCTGATATTTATCTGGTTTGAATGAAGAAGTAACTGGCTCAGATTATACAGAAAATAATTATATTTACAACATAATTTCGCACTAAATAATAAATTTAGTTGATACGTAAAAGCGAATTAAATGTCATAATCAATTTTTAAAAAGACGTTCATTATCTTTTTAATGATGTTATACCAAAGGCATAATTTCTCTGAAAATCCTATTCTTCCGATTAGTGAAGTTTAGTTCGGCCATAAGCAAAACGTCTCCATCCGAGTGTGCTGAGTACATCAGACCTAGTTGGTGGGCAAAAGAACAAACCTCATTGGCAGTGGAGTGCTTGGAGCTTTGCATATGTGAAGAGCACAAAGGTTCGAAAGGAAACGTGAAATTTGTTTATATTCTGTACAAATACATATAGTAAAGAAGAATGTATTTGTTTTAATATTCAGTTTTCATTATTACTAACGAGCGACCGTAGTACACTTATACCCAGCCACCGGAGCTCAATTGGTAGAGTGTTGATTCAGGAACCGGAAGGTCCCGTGAACGATCCTACAGGCCGCCCATCCTGATAGTTTTTTCTAGGGGTTTCCTCAGTCGCACAGTTGAATTCCGGGATAGTACCTACAGAGTAGGCTCCGGCACACTACCTTCTAATATTCTCACCCCCATCCTATGCTAGTTTGAGTCTAGATGCCTAAAGGCCATAAATTCGATTCACTAGTGTATGTTATAATGCTCACGTCAATAAAGACTGATAGTTCAATTAACGGAGATCATTAGAATGTGCCTTCACTGTCTTAACCTACGACTGTTCATGTTGGTAGCATGTAACAAAAATGATTATCGGACGATTGGTCCTCGTATGTTTACTTATGACATGTAGGCATCTCTGATGCAGGTCGGGATAGAATGGGGAAGAGAATTAAGAAGATAACGGCAAAGGACTTACTTAAGTTACCAACCTGGCATTCGCTTGGTGAAACTGAGGAGAAATAAAAGTTAGGATGTTGGCTAAGGAGTTCGAACCCATGTGCCTGCCCATTACCGAACCGAAATTTGCGACGTTATTGTCTGGATCTTGGGAATGGGTAATTGGTCCTTTATCTGAATGTGGCTCAATGGAACAATGCTGGGATCATATTCGGGAGGTCCGTAGTTCCAATCTTGGGGTCAGCTTCCTGATGAACGCTTTGCCTGTTTTTCGGTAGTTTTATTTGCGACAAATGCTGGCTGGCTTTCTTTTCCTTTCGTTTTACTCTGATGCTATCCTAACTGTTCGCCTTCATGTCACAATGGTTTACGGGCAATATTTGATGACACACATACACACTTGCCCATTATACAAGGCGTCCCAGAAATAATGGTGAAACTTCAAGAGGTGGTTATTTACATAAAAAACAAAAAGGTTTCTTGGAAGAAATTCCGAAATCTGTTTAGTTTCGGAGCTACAATCCCTCAAAGTTACATCATCACAAATTGCGTTATATATGTACAATTAATGGTGTAAACGGTGTCGACTTAGCAACTCACACTCGAAATAGTACCCAACATATCTATTAAAGAAATGTTGATGATTGGCGAATACATTCCATCAATCAAAAGCATCTCTTATAAGGGAGGCTCACGATATGTTGTCGCTGAGTTCCGAATCAAACATAGTGCATCTGATAGAGAACAGTGAGATATCGAGATTACCAACATTTAAATGCAATGGACAAGGGGGAGCGGAGCTATTTGGAGAGGTACGAAACCTCGAAATTCACGGAAGTTAAATAAAGGATACACAATGATTCAGAATAAAGGACGCTACTTTCGGGGGATGATTCCTGACATCGAAAGAAGTAAAGAAGTTCCTATGAACATGGGTAAAATTCCTCTTTATTTTGAAGATACAGCGTTTCAAACTTTGAGCCAAAAGTTGAAGCCTAGCAATGGAAAGAAATGAATAATTCCTCAATAAGTAAGAAACGACTCATTGAATGAAGATTCCGTTTGCGGAAACTTATTTCTAGCAACTTCTTGGACATCGGGAGTGAAAAGAGGCTATCATTGATTGGTCAGTGTTGTCAACCAGGTATAACATTTTTCAAATGGCACCACGTCGTATATTATTGGATATTTGACATGTTCTAGTGATGGTATAGAACACATTTAAAGCATACACCGCAGTGCTGCAAACTATGGATTAGACAGAGAGGTTCTCGCGATCTTATACAAACTGCGGTTCAGTCCATCTGAAATCATCCAGCTTGATTATTCTACCTCTTTCAATATATATATATATATATATATATATATATATATATATATATATATACACTCATATTCCTTTTAAAAGAATAGTTCAAAACGTTTATTCTTGTATTTCTATCCCCATCGATTAATTAATGATCGCCATTTTTGCAGTCGTTTACAAAAATGTAATATCTCTATACTGCTTTATCGTAGGACATTCAAATAAAAACAATTTATTCCTTTAAGTCTGCTTGATAATTTTAGTTCTCTGCATGAACAACCTAAAACGTAACTGAAGTAGTCAAAATCGTATCTAAATATGACTGTCAAAACAGAGTAAATTCCTGTTTCAGGGGTGTTTTTTTTTTTTGCACGGAAGGGACTGAATACTAACGTTGATTTTTTTTTTGGTGCATGCTCAGGCCCCAATTAATCATCAAAATATTGAAGGTGTTCGAAATTATACATATTGAATGTGTACAAAATAAAAAGGCTGATATGTGGTTCCGTAATTTATTATGAAATTTGGAAAAGACACAACTTCATATTTATCCGTATTGGAGGCCCGATTACCGTGGTGGAATAAAATATAAAAAAAAATATGTTTTTCATATCCTATACAGTTATATAACAAGAACATAGGGTATAAATTTCAGCTTTGATATTTGAGTATGAACGGATTATTCATTTGAAAATTGCGGATTAGTAAAGCTCGTGCAAACTTTGAAGGCGCAGTACCTCTGGTGTCAGACTAGATAGAAGTTATAAGATTTCCACACGCTATGTACTTTTGTAAGGAGAAACACAGCAGAAATTTGAACCTTGATATTTTGATTTAAACCGAGTTCGAGATTTGCAAATTGGGAATAAATAATACTCGAGCGCGATTAGGCAAACATATTACCAAAGCTCAGTCGAGCTTTATTAATCCTCAATTTTCAAATCAATAATCAGTTCAAACTCAAGTATCAAAGTTGAAATTTCGACCATAAGTTCTCCTTATATAATTGTACAACACGTAAGTTTTTAATGTTTTGTTCCACCAGCGGTATTGGGCCTCCAATACGCATAAAGTACGAAGTTTTGTGTTTTCAAAAATGCATTGACGTATTTTGTATACGTTAAATATATTTTGATCTGTATACAAAAGATCAACGTTCACATGTCAATTCCTTCCGTGCAAATAATGATAATAATAATAAACACCCTTAAAACAGGAATTTATTCTGTTTTCACAATTCTATTTGGGTACCATATTGACCAATTCAATTACGTTTTAGGCTTTACATGCAGCAGAGTTGGAATGTTTAAAATAAAACGTTTTAAACATATGTTTTAAAAGAGTTTTAAACACAGGTGATTGTTTTAAACATTTTGTTTAAAACATTTTGAAAATTTCTTTAAAAGATATTTCTTTAAGCCTTGTTTAACACATGTTAATTTTATTTTGCTTCTTTGAAAGTATCATATTATTTTTAAGAGTAAAAAAGGGTGCATGTTTACCAATAAACCGTATGTAATTTGTCCTCAGTGAAATGGACCCTCAAGCCATCAGATGGAGGCACACAATGCGTTGTTTCGATTTATTCTTTATCGGTTGGCTGCTAGAAGCCGGAAATGTTAATTCGCTATCAATAACATGAAACAAGATGTTCATATTTCAATTCTTTGTTTTTTAATTATGAGAAACTGACAGGAAAACAAAAACTTGATGATTATATATTGACTTCTGTGATTACATTGCTCTATCTCTTTCTCATGTTTATGAAGAAATTGACAGTATGTAACTATGTAGACTGAATTATCATTTCTTATATTCGGTGCTTGGAGTTCATACCGGGTGGTAGAACTTATTAGGTACTCTTAGTGTTGTAAATAGAAAAAAGGTAGTTTTTTAACACTTCCGTCTTTTTTTTTTAAAAAAAAAATGTGGCTTCGATTTTTTTCTTAATTTAGTTTTTTTTTTCAAGCCAGCAATTTGTAACACTGTTAATGTCTCTTCAAGCACAAATTACTTTCATATAGGTAATTAAGAAGCAATATAGCATAATTAAACCATAGATTATAAATACATTTTGTTTTTTGTGAGATATTCCGGGTTGCTTAGTTCTCAGTGTTGCCATTTTTTATCTTCCATATCGTAACTGCCCCAAACTTAGCTTAAACATCATTCAACATAATAGAAGAAAGTTTTGGGGACTAAACACCCCCAGTCGTCAGTGTTTCCAACCTATTTTAAAATTCAACGTATAGAAATTCCTTTATGAATACAAATCTGCAAATCAATGTGCACTGATTTAAACTAGATTTGACATACATGTTCATTAGGCCCCAGGCACCGTAGTTTGTCAGGGTTGCCAAAGGATTAAAATATCTAGATTTCATATTCGTTACCATTGGACGTATCCGCATTGATTTACCAAAAAAAAATGACATATGCATTCGGTACTCGGACAGTCCGTGTGCGTAGTTACTGTACCGCAGTTGTCAGAGTTACCAATAAATTTCAGAAAAAAAATTGTTTATTTGCTTCCATATCGTTGAACGTATTAGGACCAGATTTTGTATTTACATACTGTGACGCATCATAAAGGTACTTCAGGCCCCTCAGTTGACAGTGATGCCAATCAATTTTAAAATTTAAATATTTACTGCTTCCATGCCGTTCGACGTATCCGCACCAAGCATTGAGTATACATATTCAACACAATCCGAACATACTGTGGTTGTTAAGTATACCCAAGCACCGAGTTGTCAGCGTTGCCACCCTATTTTAAAGTTCAATTTTTTAAAGGCCCCATACTCTTACGTACCGATAGCTATTCCTATACTTTCAAAAAAGCGCGTGGGGATCCACGGGACTCATCAACGTTATGATATGCTTTGAAATAATACTTCTCAGAGCCCTATTGCAACATACTCATTAGAAGAAACCTCTATGGACTGGCCTGTTTATAAGAGTATTCATTATGCTTATACATCTCATTTGAAACATGCATATAACGTAAAATATTTTTGTTACACTTCCTCTATATATATATAATTTCATGATATATGGGGCGAGGCTTGGAGCCCGAAGGATGGTACAGAAATACCACTGAACTTTTATAGTGAAACACAGTAGTAATAGGGCCGCACTTTCTTGAAAATTGCACGTTTTCCCCGTAACTGGACGTAATTTTCCAGGGCTGTACGATATGCAGTGTCGCAGTTTTTGTCTACCTATGATAAAAGGCTACGAGCATGAAACACTATTTGCACTCAAGTGACTCTACGGAATTTGAAACCGAGATTGCAAAAATTACACATGGTTTCCACTGTAACTATACTCATTTGGCGCTACGACTTGTACTGAATGCATCTATTATTTTGTTCCTGTAGTGTTTGTATAAAATATGTAATTTGTTACCTACAAATGGTATTTCGCCAAATAGGTAGAATTTGCCTTAATAGTAAATGTTTTCCACTTTAATTGGCTAAATAAAACATTCCAAGCCATGTTTTGAGGGTAGCTTGTGCTCTTGTTGCTTTGAGGGGTTATATTTAGCTATAAACGGGACATTTTAGCAAGTAATTCAGGTAAAAAGAATTGATTGGGAATATTCTAAGAATTTATATAGTAAAAAGTGAATACACCACCTCGTAAGTTCGTATTTGTTACTGAGAAAAGCGACATTGTTCAAGTAAAGATCTAGTATTTGGTCAAAGAGAACATAATTTTTTTGCGCTATTATTAAAATTTAAAAATAGTCGTATTGGAGAGAGCTTTCTCGAGAAAAAAGGCACACAGCTGTACATTAAATGTATGTATTTCAAGCTTTGCGACAACATGGAGTACTTGTAGCATGTATTTTAAGGAGAAAAGAATGAAGAACATTCCTTGCTTTTCTGTGCGTCGTTTTGATTGGAAAAAAGCGAGTCTTGTATTAATTTTACCTACATACATGTGAATATAGTAATTATTACAATTAACCCACTTTCCTGCACATCGGTAACACCAGCGAAATAATAGACGCTTTTATGTTGTTTTTTTTGCATTTGTTATTATGAAAATAGTCCCTCGCGCGAACAAGTGGAAGCCCCGCTATGTGCACATTGTCATTCTTTACCAAATGCAATCTCGGTTTTAAATCTCGTAGAGCCACTTGAGTGCAAATAGTCTTCTATTCTTTTATTAAATGCAATGCCCCCGAGGACATACAGCAGTAAATGCATTGTTTTGTTTTAAATTTCGTATTAGACCTATATAAACACGCAATTTTGCAGTTCTTCCGTCTCCTTTGAGGTTTTCATAAAGCAAATTTCACATTCTGCATTATCGACACGAATAACATATAATTCGCGAGTTTCTCAATTCAAACCGCCATATTTTGGAAGCGACAATAGCTAAAAAGAAGCAAATGTCACATTCTGCATTACCAACACGAATAACATATAAAATGCGAGTTTCTCAATTCGGCGTCTAAAAATTGGAAATTCAAACCGCTATATCATGGAAAGTGTAGGTAGTAGAAAAATACAAATTTCACATTCTGCATTAGCGACTCAAATAACATATAATTTGTGAGTTTCTTAACGACGTGAACGTACGGATTGGACATTAGGCGTCTACCCCGGTCGGTTCCTTTAAGCCTTAGCAAGGGGAATTAAGGGGGTATCCTCCCAGTTAGTGGCAGAAGCCTTTTGGGACGATATTCCCGGTTTGCCGGTCCTGTCCCGGTTTCCCGTTCCATATATAGTATATATATATATATATATATATATATATATATGTGTGTGTGTGTGTGTGTGTGTGTGCTCACGATGCTGGAGGACAATTGGGGAGCTGCTGTGAATAAAATACAGTGGCGATCACGGTGAGAGCTTCGGCTCTCCTCTCCCAACCCGTCTGGTCAGCGTGGGAGCAGTAGACCAACTCCTCCCTTCGGGGAGAGGCCTCATCCACTAGTGGATTGAATATGGCTGTGATTTATTTAGTATATATATTTCTGCCGGCTTGACATTTCTGAAAAGGTTAAAAGCCGGATTTGGCCGAAAAAAGAAACCAGACGGTTGGTAACCCTATCCGGGACAGAAGAGCACACAACTATTACGTCATAGGATATCATGATGGCTGTAAATGGTTTAGTAAATTGTTAAAAAATTGCATAATCTGGTAACCTAAATATATAGTAGTAACAAATATCGTAAAGCAACAGATCAACAAGTCCAAATAACAAGTTTACAAAGGATATCCGAGTTTATTACGTAATCTTTCATTAGCTAAAACTTCAACTAATTAGCTTGCCGTCTAGTATTGATCAGTAATACAACCTTATTCTTAGAAATGGACTGACGCTGCTAATTTTTATTGCATTTGTGTCTCACAATTTATACGACGAAAGTAGTTCCATCAGTGCTTTTGATAACTAAAGGAAGAGAAAGGTAATCAACGGCTTTCACTCTTAAGAAGTTTTAGAAGCACATATAATAGCCATTAGGTGAGCCTATTGAATACGGCAAATTATCCTATCTTGTCAAAACTTAACTGAAAGAGTTGTTTGCATCGTTAGTCCTTACAAAGATGCGTGGGCAGAAAATCCTTCTGGTCCGAAGCTCATTAGGATATAGAACAATAGTCATCTACTGGCATTACGGTTGGTCGATATTATACACTTCAGAGAGGAAACTTCTTCAACCAAAGTAGCTCAAAGCCTAAGATTGCAAAGAGAACTCGCATCCAGTGCACTCCAGCTTAAATGTGCATTATAAGTTATGACGTTAGTAGCGTAAGACTTATTAAGCCATAGAGCAGGATTTCTGAACCTGGGGGTCGCGAAGGGAAGCGGAAAAAATAAATATAGTTAGAATCTAGCAGCGAAAAAATATCTTGAGGATTATTTTGAATTTATTTTGATAGGCATATTTTTATTTCTTTACATACTGTTAAGTACAGCAAAGAATATTAAACGTCTTTTAACAGGTAAAGAATCGTTCAAAAATCAATTTAAATAAAACAGATACAGCTACGGACAAATAGATTGTCGCATGTCTATAGCTCACATTTCTTTTTTCAGGAATAGATATATGGAAACATCGTATAAATTTGCTGACTTGCAGTGATAAGCAGAATTTCGTAACGTATTTGTGTGAAAAATATTGTCTTGATATATAACAAAACAAGAGTGATATAGAATAAAATAAAATTTTTGCGCCGAAAAAAGTTCAAAAATCGCACAAGTTGTAAAGTTTCCTTGTTTTTCCCCGCAAAGAGATTTTTTTTTGTAACCTAACGGGAATTTATAATTGTAGGTTTTGGTAATAAATACTTGAAGAATTTAATGAAGACAGGAATTATTAAAGATATAGATGAGGATCAATTGTATTTAAAATGTATTGCCACATTTGTTTCTTTAAATAATGTGATTTAACTTCGGTTCTTTAAATCCAAACTAATAAACGAATACCAAATGAGACATTTTTCAAGAAGTTAGAAAGCATCTAATTTACTGATGACCATCACTGTCCTCTGCTAGTAACTGAATGAGCTACATTATTATTTTAAGTTTAAGTATGTTTACAGTGTAATAAGGGCAGTCATTAATAAAGTGTTTTAATTTTAAATAATTTATAAAAATATGTTTTTATCTTATCAGATTTGCTAAGATTTTTCAAACCCTTACTTCATTAATAGAAAGTGAAAAGACTTCTTGAAATGTTTGTTGGATGGCTAACAAAACTCTCCTTTCTTATAAATTTCTTGAACTCGTGGTGTGGGCAATCTAACCTACTAGTTTTGAGTAGCGGTTTCCGAGCATTTGACATGTAACGTAATGCGTCCGTATAGAGGCATTTTCAGACAACGTAAGCCAGTGATAATTTAGGGGGTGAGGGTCTAGTCTCCCTTCCGAATTCTGAATGTTTTTCATAATGATTAAAATCAATCAGAATTCTGATTAGTATACTTTTGTGCAAAATTATTCGTTTAAAGTAAATTTCACACACAGATAGACCTCGGACTGCTTTCAAAGGCCCTGGTTCCCTGAGAAACCAACTTGTAGATACATGCCTGCCTTAAGCAAGCGATTATTAATGACAGGTCTCGAAATTATTTTTCTGGTTCCCGGGAAAGTGCTATTGAATCTTGAAACTTGTTTTTAAGTTCTTTCCGCCAAAAATGTTAAAAAAAAATATTATGCCAACGCTCGAACTCCAAATAAACTTAAAACTTACTATCATTTCCAAACTATCGTACAGCCCAGTGGTGACGTAAGGCAATCTGGGATTGGGGACAAGTCAACTTGATTGATACCCGTTCGCGAACATAATCGTGAGAGCACACTGCTACTGTTGGCCGAATATCTTATTTGCCGATATTTCGAACCCCGCGGAAATACTCATTTGCCAAGACAGACAGATATCTTCTCGTTCACTCAGCAACTTTTACGTACAAATGATTTCTTAGAATGTGTAGTCTCATGCTTATTAGCAATTACTATCAAACGCACAAAAAATAGTTCTGAGGTGGCATAGCTATTACGTCACCGACCACCTTGAAGTACTCAATTGATTAATCTTAACAAGCGATTATTCACTTGTGTCGGTGAGCAACAAGGGCACCGCTAGCCCCCTTACGCCATCACTACCAGATATATTTAGTTCACTCCTGAAAACTAGAAAATGTTCGTTAATGACAACAAATGAAATTTTCCCTTCAAAGTTACCGTAACAATAAACTTATGGTAACAAGCAAGCAGCGTTACCAGTGTGTGTTGATTTCCAAGACCCACATTATGAAATTAGTAAATTATTGCCAGTAAATATTTTTCGACATACAAGTAGCTTGTTACGCAACATTGCTAGTTGCGAAGGAAATTATTATCCATTATTTTATTTACATGCTGTGTAAAGATACTCCTATGATTTTCAGTTGGTAAATTAAATTAATTATTACCAACAAAAGAATATAGCAGTATTCTTCAAAATCATTAAGAATGGAAGCATATAGAATGAAAAGCGAAACTTATAATTCGTCAGGCTGTATCGCCGTCAGAAAGCAATCCACCGGGTAATATGACTTAAGATTATGTTGCACTACGGGAAGGATAAAAACATTAACAAAGCATTGGATTATTGTGGTGTGCTTGGAGTAGTGGGCAGAACGGCATGTTTCTAGGAGTCCAAGCGTTTTGTGACATTGGAATTTGCGACTATACAGAATATCGTGCGCTGTGCGATCCCTGAAAAATGGTCGTGCGTTTTGCGATCAATCTACTTATTTTTGAGTCGGCGATATCTTAACCAGTTAAATTCATTAGCGATATTACATCTTAATTGTGTATTCAGTAACATTACTCGGTCTTTTGGAAGTCTGAGGGTTCACAAAGCTAACCTAAGGTAACAGTTTTCATTCTGGGAACCAACTTTCAAACATTCCTCGGAAAGAACTACTTTGAATTTCCAAATGCAGCACACACATGTAGAAAGAGCAATCAACGCAGAAAACACTGAATAAGGTGGAATAATAACGGACGGAAGGAAAAACGGGAAAATATAACCTGGTCTTTACTAAGCCACCTTTTCTCGCTGCTGCTTGCTCGGCATTAATTCGTATCTGTTCGTTGCATTTGTGTGGATTCATATTACTTTCTGTGCGAAGAAGGTTTACCACATAAATACGTATGTGAAATTGAAAAAGTAATGAATTCTGATATTACTCAAATTGAACTGGGAGCCAGCGTGGTTCAGCGCGTCTCTCTGCGAATCGGGCGGGACACGTTCAAATCCTGGCCAGGACACTGGAGAATTTTCTCGCACTCATCCACCTATCAAATGGAGTTCCAAAGTGCCCTTGTTATTTCTGGACACCTTGGGTGGTAATGTACCCTGTAGGTGAGTGATAACGCTCACTGCCTTGTAATCAAGGGGTTCCGGGTTCGATTCACTGTAGAAACATAAGTGGTTCGGAACCCATGCTAAACTGTAGGTCTTGTCCTTCGTATGTCAACTTTATCCGGTGGGAGGCAATGGGAAACCATCATCGGTTCACCGTGCTGATTGTCACTATGTCACTTGTAAAGGGGACTTAGTCTTGTGAGTGGTTAGACAAAAAATCAAATCAAAGGCAGTCGCGCGTGGACTAACCATACCACCTCACTACGTGCCATGGATTGAGAATATTCGAAGCGTTACCTCCACACACCCCATGTGCCTTTCACGAGGCGTAAGTATCGGACAACCGCATGGTTACCTTTGCCTTGACCTAAAATGTATTTACTTGCCTCTCAAATTGTAGTAGCTTGCTCCTAAAATAAAACTAAATTCTATCCTAATTTGACTTAATTGACCTAACCAGAAATATGCAACATGCTTCTTACATGTATGTAAAAACAACAAAATATCAATATAGTTATTCGTACTAATAGATTGAACATTGGCATTTCACTACGCATCCGTATTTAGTGCCGCAAAAGGCACGCTTTCATTTGTAAAATGCATGGTCGCCAAACCCACGCCACCGTTTCTAGTCCGTTGGTCCTGATTCGATACTCGACAACTGCTCACATCTTTTGATATGTTTTAAAGAAAGTTACGTTTTCTTTCTGCTTAAGAATCTTACCTTTGGTTCTTTTGCATTCTAGACATTTTACTAATTCATTGACATAAGTTAGGAAAGTCAGGTTAGATTATTTTCATTATACTTAATTTCAAAATTTTACGCACGTTACAGAAATAGGTTTATATTTTTATTATCAAGGTCACATTGATTTTCCTTCAACCTGTCAGTGCTTTGGTGCCATATTTAAGTGTTCTGCTGAACTACGTGATTGCTTTCGAAGGGTGACACGCTTATATAAGAAAGACTATACAAAATAACATATTGCAAGCGGCGCTAGCGTCATCTCCTAGCAATGCTGTTAAACATGTATTCGTGACAGGAATAATGGTATAAGTCATATTGGTTAAAATTTATGACTAGTTTTTCTAGTTAGACACTAACATTTTTCTTCTGTTTTCAAAGTCTTTTCATTAAAGAAAACGAAACAATTTTGAAGTGTGTGTGGTGTGGCTTATAAAACGAATCTTCATGCTTTTTCAGCTTTCAGCAACGGAAATTGCATGCATTTTCGATACCTGGGTTTGCTATTGGTGTTCTTAACAGGAAAATTGCAAATTATATAATTTTTCCCTGAAATTCCAATCTGCTCACAACACTCCAACCATGAAAGAACATTTAAAAGAATATTAGATATTATAGGCTATACGAGAGGATATGTAGATTTTGTTTGCACATTTATGCATGCCTACTATTTATATACATTAATATTTACGCGTAAAAAAAGCTTGACGTATTTTGAACTATTTCGGTTGGTGCAGAATTTGTGTCTGTGGTTTTACCCTTCCAGTTAAACACTTACCACGAATCAAGAAAGAACTTATTCTAGAACATTATATATTATCTACGATTCCCTCTATGTAAATAATATATGCTCTACCATTCTGCATAACTGACTCCAATCTTTCGCAGAGCTCCACAGTCACTTGGTGGGTTCTAGGCGAAGAATACGTCAAGCTAAGAGTTCAGTGTCGCGTTGTCGCAGAAGGAACTGCCACACAATGCAAGAAATAGATGATGGTCCGAAGGCACGAGGTTTAGGAAGTTTATCGGATGTGGTAAGACATCCATTCCCCAGCTTCTGAATGTTTTTTTTTCGCCATGGTATACATTACAATATTTTGTTAAAATATTTTAATAGACGTTCTTGTTTCACTTGCAAATATATATTATAACTTTGGTATTATTACAAGATGTTAACCTGTGAATTAACGAGCCCTGTTCATTATAGTGTTCACATTAGTGTTCACAATATTTTTCGATTGTATCATTTGTTTCTAATACGATTCAATGAGGTAATACCATATTTTACGTAATTAAGAATCTTGCTTTAAAAGCTTATCATTGAGCTAATCTATAATAGTAATAACCTTCTCTGAAATACTGCTTTAAATCTAGTAGTAGTTCGATTACAATTGAAGACGAAAGGAAAAGATCATGCTTTGTTCATTTTTTTTTATTTTACAGGAGATCGTTTTAGAATTTCAGACTTAGCATTGCGTATACCTAAACATCAAATAAAGAGATAGACTCTGCTTTAACAGATGGACTATGAATACTATCTTCATATATGAAAACGTGTTAAAAAGGATCTCCAGAGAGCTAACTGATGGCACTCTGATCTCCATTTCGCCCAAATTGGGCAAAGAACGTTCTTTTCCTGTGGTCTTTAATTACTTGTTGACAATTGTATTTATTTTACTTAACAATTAGCAGTTTTAAGCATCCATTTTCAATATCAAACACTAAATTATCCAACATGACGTTAATAGAAAAAAAAAATATAATTGCAATAGATGTTGAAAAATACATTAAGATGCTGTATGTTCCTAAATACAAAAAAAAATACCCAGAGAACAATTCTATTCAACCCTTTCTTATCTTTTTTATTATGGTTGAGTGTCACATATTATTTATATCGCAAAGTGTCCAATAATCTTACTCTTTTACCGACCACATTAAAATAACATAATCAACATGCACGACAGTGCATGAGCCAAGTTCTTCACGTCAGAAAACGTCAGCACTGCCAGAAGCATGTTATACAGGAACAAGAGTTTATGGCAAAATCGACGATCTGCGGGCCCCGTAAGAAAAAAGATGTTAAAGATAGGAATATGAGCTTTTGCCGTTAAGAAGATATAGTAAATATGTGCAGATGTACAAAATTTCATATTCGTATCTCAAACAATGTTCTAGTTGTGGATCCCTGAAATTGCACATTTTAGGCTAACTGACTGACTCACTCACTCACTCACTGACTCACTCATCATATTGTTTAGGGTGTTCGGAGTAAGCTAGAAACATGAAATTTGGTATGAAGGTAGAGGATGATAAGTAGATAAAGGAAAAATTCCGACATTTTGAAAAGGTCGCCATCTTGGATTCAAAATGGCCGCCAAACCTAAA
>JAGDQP010009394.1:0-59340 GCA_022664845.1 Lepisma saccharinum | reverse complement strand
GGCAACAGGAGTCTTGGCCAGAACTATGTGCGTGAGTACTATCCTTGTTACCCGAATTTTATTTGAAAGCCAAATCGTCATTTAACAACACCTGGCTCGCGATTTTAAACTTGGGTTGGGAATGTGTACTAATCTCATGTCTTTGAGTTTCAGCACTTGCACACAAGAAGAGAAGCAAAGGTATACGTGTCTCGCACGGTGCTAAAACTGATTACGTGTGAGGAATCAAGTGAGCTAGCTGTAGCCCTAGTGTTGCCTTAAAACTGCTAGTAAACAGGATTTCCTCCCGGAACTCAGAATAGTGCACCCACATTGGTTGTGAAGCTGAGCACGTCCAATATGTGTAGGTTTGTCTAAGAGAAGGTGTGCAAGTTGGTCGTAAGTCGCTAATGGTGTGTTAGGATTTTCAATTTTGTGTTTTCACGTACAAGGGGTACGTTCCCGATTAATATTTGTGAAACGAATTTGGGGTTGGGTTCGATTCCCGCGAGAAGTAATTTTCGTAACTAAACGATTTCGAATATTAGAATTCCTTAAAATTTGTCCTTTGCCTCCACGACGTCATCATATCCAGAAGAAGATCAAATTTGTAAATATATAAATAAATTATGTCATATTTTATATCAGATTAATTGTATAATTGGATTAACCTTTTTTGACCTAGTCTATGAGATACTGTATGGTAATTTGCGAGTCCCATTGCCGATATTAGGTTCGAAAACCCTGCTCTAGCTCCTTTGAGCAATTTGAAACTATCCGTGGCATAAGTAAGTTCTACAGTTAAGAGCAGAACACGTAACTTCAAGACAATCAACCGATTAAAACTGATCAGGAAAAAGCCAATGCCTTCGCAAAGTATCTACAGGAAATCTTCACACCTCAGCAGAATATTATCGCCAGGACACATCCAGTGAATAAAGTCAATATTACATCACCAGAACTACAACCAAACCGACATCATCGTCTCAGGAATGACAAACCTCTCACCGCACTTTTCACCGTCGAAGAAATAGTCAACACCACCGCTCGAAAGAAAAATACCGCTCCAGGCGAAGACGGTATCACATACCGACATATTAAGGAAAGACCTTATCACCTACTCCAACTTATAGCAAGTAGTCATCTACAACTTTGTATTGCGATCAAGATACTTACCAGCACAGTGGAAAACCTCTAAAACCTTAATGTATCTCAAACCCGGAAAGCCTTCTGACAAAATAAGCTCCTACCGACCCATCCAACTCACTTCCACCTACAAGACCGAAACCTTTTACCAACACACCAAACAGGATTCCGCCCCGGCTACAGTATCCAGGACCAACTACTCCGTCTTTCCACTCATATCACCAACCATTACAATACATGGAAACCGTCATGCCTCGTTCTTTTTGATTTGGAAGCAGCTTTCGAGAAAGTATGGCACGTAGGAATCATCTGGAAACTACTTACAAGCAAGGTTTTCCAAGTGTCACACCCGGATTTTTTTTAAACTCCTGCAGGTCATAAAGGGTAAAAAAAATAAAATACACGTATTTTTTTTATATCGGCCAACGTGGCGGTTTAAGGGGGCAAAGCCCCCTAAAGTGCGAAAAGACGACACTGAGACAATTTTTAACAAGGCAATAACTACCAAAGTACACTGCAGATTTGTTTGAAACGTCTGCAGTGGAGAAAGAAACAAAAAGTAAGAAATACGTATTTTTTTATATAGGCCAAAGTGGGGGTTGAAGGGGCTAAAGGTCGAACAAAGGGCATTGATACAACTTGTAGGCAGGCCATAATTACCAACGCACACTGCAGATTTGATTGCAACTTCTGCAGTTGATGAAGAAACAAAAAGTAAGGCAGACGTGTTTTTGTATATCGGCCAACGTGGAAGTTGAAGGGGGTAATGCCCCCCTAAAGTTCGAACAAAGGCATTGAGACAACTGGTGAGCAGACCATAATTGCCAACGCACACTGCGGATTTCCTTGAAACTTCTGCAGTGGATAAAGGAGTGAAAATTACGACGTAAATACTGTTTGTATTGGCGAACGCTCGAAGTTAAGAAGGTACAGATTCCCCTAAAGTCGAACGTAGTGATAGATATTTTATGATATCCATAAGTACATACTCGGGAGTGTATGCAATGGAAAATGAGAGACCCATATTGGCTAATCTTGCAAACAAAACCGAAATTCTGACACTGGGATGTTTGTATACACTATAATAAATGCAGCCCGTTAAAAAGAATAGTCATGAAAGAAAAGTTGTAAGCACAATGATCGCTTGAACCAAGCACACCTTGTGATTGCAACAGCTCAACATATATCACATTTTATAGGTGCATCCTTGTTGAAACAGTAATCGACGGGTGTCTCGAAATGTGGTGGATGGTCTGTAAGATATCCAGCTTTGTACCATGCATACTGCAAGGCATGCTGAAACAGTGGAGACGAAAACTGACGATGTATAAGTGATTGTAATTTAATAATGTTGTTCCGAGCATGCAAATTTAACTCATATCCTTGAAACATCACTGAATCCGAGAACCAACAAACGAACTGCTTCCACAGCCGAAAACCATATACATCGAGTGGTTGTAACTTACCTGTGCGTCCCTTTGGTATCATACGTAATGTCATGTCTATCCCATCTGGCTTGACTTGTCATGTCCATGAATCTAATAGCAGCACACTATTGTTGTTTGTGTGAGGAAAGTACACATCCTTCACCCACAAACGAAAGTGTTCTTTAGTAAGCTTGCCTGAACGTCACGCCACTACATACACATTTGCAGGACGGAATATAGTTTCTTGTACACGGGGACCAAAGTTGCCACTGGGTTCCTGTAAGACCATGAATAAAGGTGAAAGTAACTCGCCATTTGCAGAGATAATAGGTGGTATATATGGTGTAGTGTGAGTTGTTGAACTCACAGATTGCACAACTACTTCGACACGTTTTGAGCCACGCAACGCCAAAGTTCGACCACTGTGCATCCCTAGCTGGAAACCACTTTGGTCCGAATTAAACACATGATCAGCACCAACGGCGGCAATGTCGTTCTGTACAAGGTGAATAAAGTTGTGGATGTGTGGTGTCTCCGATTTCTGAATGTGTGACAAGCTTGGTAACTTTACGCGAAACAATATTGTGGGCCCGTTTCAATGCCCACAGCCACGTTTTAGAGGCAGTGAATGATGCAAGGTTATGATCCTGACTTGCTTGGAGAGCCACCGCTGCAGATCTATATCATGCACATATTTATCACTATTTATTGTTTTAGTTTTGTGGAATAAATGGATCCCAGCGAGTATAGTGGTTGATATTTGTGTGTGTAACTACAGTGTAGCGTCTTAGGATGAGGTGATTGTTTCTTATCGTGATGTCTCATTTGTATTTTTCTTTAATTAGCACTAGTTGGGGGTAGATTGATTGTGGTGACATGTGCCTGTAGTGTAGATGTAGTTTTTGTTCAAATATCAATCGCGTGTTCAATGGGATCAATTGTTGCAATAGCAGCTAGTGTGAATGAGATGCCATGGCCATTTTTGAGTTTGAGTTTATTGAATTTGTTCCTTTTTCTATTTAAAAGTGTGAGGGTGTAATGTGTAATATAATTATTTTTCTTCGATATTACATTTTCACTTCCTTCAGTTGTGATGTTATAGAGTTCCGTAATGAAAGAAAGCATAATTTGTTAATATACATTTCTAACGCCACCTAGCGGGAAAAAAGTAATCTTTCTGAAGAAGAAGGCGTGAACGAGAAACCATCTTTAGAACTGTTTGGTAATCGGAAGGCTGAAGGTGTGAGTGAATAGGCTCTAAGAGAAAAATGAGTTTTACGATAATTAATTAGCGGATTATAATTGTGTAAAGCCTATGATGAAAGTTTGTATGTGTGAGTGAAGTGTATTGAAAGAATTAATCATAATTATATTGGCTGGTGATTGGCGAATAATGCCGTAAGAAATAACACATGAAAGGAACTATTATAACGAGTGCATTAATAGTGTGTCTTGTCACCTGGTATCTTCAATTATTCATGTCTGCGTCGAATATCTGTAATATTATAAGTATGCAGAGAGTGATTATACGACGTACGAGCCTGAAAGCAGAATGTGGGTTGTTTAATTTGAGATTGCTGTTTCGAGCCATGTGGTTTTGGAATTCACGATGTCCTGACGCCATCTTGGTAAGTTGGATTATTGTTAGAATTAGTGGAATGAAATTCAATATTGATATCTATATTCCAAGAACCAGTTGCGAATGCATTGAGTTATATGAAGTAAGTATACTTATACTTTTCTGTTTAAGGTTCCAACTCTTGGAATAACGGATTGTGTGAACTTAGGCCCCAAGTCAGGCGAATGCTTAATAGAAAGGAATGGTACCTAATTCCACTATTTAATTTCTTAGTATTGCTGGTTGTCGAACTTTAGATTCTGTTGACTCAGATTCGGTTCGTTGAGTTGTTAGGTCGGAGGCGTGACGACAGTTTCCGTATTGGAGTAAGAATAAAGTCATAACAACTGATTTCAGCAACTACGTCGTATACCGTCTCTATAGTTATCGTTTTAATAAGAAATAGTAAAATACTGCAAAGATAGTATACTCCTTGAGTGCGTGTGCACCTAGTCAAAAGGTACGTGTGTGTGTATATATGTGAATAGGTAAGATTGATGGAATGTAAGCATTAACAAAAGTACCAAAGAAAAGAGACCCAGCCTGTTTCTACGAATTCTAATTGAAGGAATGTCTCCTTGCACATGTTAATTGTTACTACTGCGATAATTTGATTATATTCATATGTGCATATTGTTCTGAAATCCTAGTTGTTTGTTGCCTTAAGGCTTATTTTGAATTAATTAAAAGGATGTATCCAAGGATTAGTTCTTTTCTTCAATTTCCTTAACCAGATATTAATATATTTTAGTATATTGGGTAATCATGGCTGGATATAAGAAATGGTGAGTATGTGTATACGTGAACTACTACCAAAGAATATTTGTGGGTCTCTTATTAGAGTCCTAGCCATAATGACTTTCTTCTTTGGTAAGTTTTCGTCCAGGTTATCTATGATGAGGGCTTACTGGAAGAGCTCTTGAGTTTCAGCTTACCTGAAGCAAAACCACCACCACGGGGAAATAGTCATTACAAAATGGATAATCCAAAAGATAAAAATTGGAACAAAACCGTGAAATTCAATCAAATTAACAAGTCAAACACCAAACTACAATTGCTATTTCTTTATTCTTTTTTAACGAAAAAATGTTTCCATGGATATTACACTTATTACTTGTCATTAACAAGTTTTTGCTTCATATCCATTTGGATGCTTCAACAAATATCACTGGTTTTCAAACTTGTGCATAGCTTGACATTTACAAATGACTTATTACTGATACTGAAATGTCTAAAGTTACACATGGCACATCAAAACATCTTTTAAACTACTTCCTACATAAGTGTATCCATTAAAACATGGAAAATTTTACTTTTGTATCACGTATATAAACATAATTCACAGTTTCATGAAGAAACTGTCAATAAAAATATAAAGTTACACCACAGAGAATCATTCTGTGGTTACACTGAGATTCTTAATGTTAGTCTAATCTACATTGTCTGTTAGATAGTTGCCTACTTGTTTGTTATGATCCGTTTGTTTCCAATCATAAATTTCAAGTTACTAAGCAAAAGATGGACACTCAGAATACTCAATTACTACAAAAATAATGAAGTGTTTAAGTGACACACGGCGTAGTATTTGAGTAATAGACTATACACGATGTAGAAAACGAGATACCGTATTTACTCGAATATAAGGGCCTATTTTATCTCAAAATAGAGGGCTAAAATTCTGAAGGGACGCTTATTATCCTATAATTTGTTTTCGGACAAATAGACCGGGTGGTTTGGGCTCCAAACTCGCCCTACACTAAAATATACAGAATACATAGAGGTACTAATCTATCTGTATAGAGACTTATCAAGTCACCGATTTTGCAGCTAATGACGAGCCACGGGTGAATTTTCTGTGGTGATCGTATATGGGGTGGTTATAATCGCATAAACTGATTCTCAAAACCAACCAAAACCTTTTGGTGGGCGCTTATAGTATAACCATCTGTACGTTTAAAAGTAAATTGTATAAGAATGTGTGGGGCCGCGGTGCATCAATAGTTAGAGCGCTCACCTCTGGTGCTTGGGGTCGTCGGTTCAAACATTGCTCGTTCCATGTGAGCTTTGTGGTAGACAAACACCGTGTGGGTAGGCTTTCTCAGGATTTTCCCGCTTCCTCCCACTTTCTTCAATCCACCAATCATCCCATCATCATCTACCCGGCCTAAGTCTAAGTTGCGTAAAGGCCTTAAAAATTAAACTCAAAATTCAAATTTAAAAATGTGTTTATTAATTTGTCGACCAGATTTATCTAAGCAAACTGAACGATGTAGTTGTTTGAACGAATAACATATCAAATTCAATATTTAATTCATGAGTCATCTAACAAATCATCATGGTTTCCTTGTATGCTTTGTGTTCTTAATGCATGGATACTCAATTATAATAACTTGGTATTGGAGCAAAGTGAGAGTTAGCGGGCCATTAGATGAAACGTTTGTATTTCGTTGTACTCGAAATGATTCTAAGCTAGACCGTGGAATTCATCTTGACCAAATTTGACTTGATGATTGTACTCGAGCCCCTGACAATTACGAACTTCTTTTTGGTGCCAAACTATTCGTGAATGATATTAATTCTGGAAATATTTATATACGGAAGCTAAAAGAAAATGTAAAGGAGTTTCTTCGCTCCAATTTTGATAGATTTATTAATGCCTACCTAGTTTTTATTGTTATAGCTATATTATTAATAAATTATAGTAGAAAACACATAAAAATTGTTTAAATAATTGCGTTTAAAATGTGTTTACTTATTTTGCAGTTATTAGTCTTTATTCTGAAATGTCTTTACTTTTGATTGTATAACGTTTGGCTAACGTTTGCATTTTGGGAAGTGTTCTGGTCTGTACTTTGTATTAACTATTGATGCAATCAAGTATTAAATATTAATGTTAAAATGTACATAATATATTTTCCTCATTAATGCGAGTTACAGCGGGCTGTATATAGTCTCATAATATAACGTTATCACGTTGCTCACACTTAACTTTGTTTAATTAAACTATGTTAGGTTTCTTTGCAGGAGCTAACAAACAAAACTGGAAGATGCACTACTTACTAAATAGACTTTGTGTTTTTTGGCTATTAGGAGCACAAGTTTTACAAACATTTTCTGTGTGCTGTGTTATTGTGACATGTTTCACCAAAGTTAATGCTAGAACATATGTTCGTAGAACCTGTGAATATTGATGTAATGTAATTTGATTCAAGATGCGAAATGTAATTTGATTCAAGATGCAAAATTCAGAGTTGCATCACCTCAGTTTTCCTTAAACTTTTTTTGCCAATCAAACAAGGAAGCTGCTTCCTAACAGAACTATGATGAAGGTTTTCCCACAAATCATCACATACCAAGGACCGATCGATGCTACCAATGATAAAAAAGTGAATCAAATTCTGCGTGGCAAACAAGCTCTGGAAAGAAACACAATTTGAAGAAAATGAACTATCCTTATCTGTCTTGTGAGTATTCTACGCTCTTTCCACGATATTCAGTAGCTTGTTTGTACTTTCACACAGACGCACAGAAAAAAAGAACAGGAACAGCAAATTAACCATCGAACTAATGGATATCGCGAGCCGTAAGTGTTAGCGGGTACGTTTATGTATTATCAAATACATACATACACAATTGATACTTCCATGCAAGGAATACGTTTAATTCACTGATCAGCAAAGCATTGCGTTCACATTTTGAGTCGGCAAGTCTGTTTGAGTGAGTGCAGTTCTCTGTTCTGCAGTTTAGTTGTTCGGCCCGTCAATGCAAGCGTAAGTAATGCATACGCTTTTCGCCTCTACTTTTTCAGCTGATACTGAGTGATGATCGACATTCACACCAAAATGAAGTATGTCAAAGTAGCACTACTTAGTCGAATGCCCTATCCATTCACACATAACTGCTCTTGCTTGAACTAGAATGGAAATCCTTGCACACAATCGAACAGACACTTCATATTTGTTGAATCAGAAACATCAGTTTGTATACGCGGTAAACTTGATCGGCGTCATAACTGTGCATTGATAACCAGCGATGATTTCTGGTAAAACCAACGGTTAAATTAAATGTTTCTTCTATTCTTATTCTTTAACAATAGTAGACTTTTAAGAAAGCTTAACGTCTTTAATTGCCATTTGAGGAGTCACAGTTTGCGAGTCTGCAATCCCAAAGGCTGATATAAAGACATTAACGATGGTGACCAAGAAGATTCCTATGACCACAAGGTTGTTTATTTTATTGGCCTTTGGCATGTCGCGCTCTCTTTTGATGTTGTACCTACTCATCAGGATAAGACCCACACCAACAATGATCTGGAAAGAGAAAAGGAATAGTGTGAACAGTACTACTAAAATGATTTTAAAATGTGATTTAATTTATTTACAGACTACTGTGCAAGAAAAGTTCGACATAACTCAAAGTTATCAAGGCTGGTGGACATAACCAAGACAAGAATACTTGTTTCAACTTTATCTCAATAACGAGCTGACCTTGGCCTTTTCAAACCACACATAGAATCACTGACATGCCGAACACAATGCCTCACAGCGGATATTCTCCGTAGAAGTTTTTCAAGTGCCGATTAATTTCAGTGGGTGCAATCTACTATCCACATTAACTGAATTATTCATCGCTGCTTCAAAAATCACCCGCCAAGCTACTACGAGAGGTAGCTGGTGGATTTCTACTGAAACTTGGAGTAGATGGGCGGGAAGTTTCAATATATCTGTGGATAATCGTAACTTGTTTTCACTGCCTTACTGAGAAGATAAAAAAATATACATTACTTTCAATCTTTTTAATATCTGGTGTAGTAAAAAGTAATCCATTATTTTGCCAATAGATGGCTTCAGTGACCTGTAGCTCGCGTTGTATAAGTCCGATCGGGTTCAACAAGATGGCGTTCAAACGATGAGAATGCGTACTACAAACACTGTTCAGATAGTTGTGATGAGTTGACTCAGTGTTGTGTGAGCTCGCGTCAAAATGGACACTAGCAAAGAGAAAATACGCTATGTTTTACAGTTTTTCTTCGATAAAGGCGAAAACGCAAGCCAGGCGGCTGCAAATGTGAATAGTGTTTATGGTCGTGATACTGTAACAGCCAATGACGCGCATTTTGGTTTCGTCGATTCCGTGCCGGTAATTTTGACGTCAAAGATGTACCACGCACTGGAAGGCCACGTGTCGAACATGTAGATAAAATCATGGACATTGTCGCGTCCGACCGTCATGTAAGCACTGTTTCGATTGCCCAAGAGCTAAACATTGCACAAAAAACCGTGTGGAACCATTTGCATAAGGCTGGATACACAAAGAAGCTTGATGTATGGGTGCCACACGAGTTAACGCAAAAAAAACCTCATGGACCGAATTTCCATCTGCGAATCACTGCTGAATCGCAACAAAAGCGACCCATTTCTGAAGCGGTTGGTGACTGGTGATGAAAAGTGGATCACTTACGACAACGTCACGCGAAAACGGTCGTGGTCGAAGCGCGGTGCAAACGGTGCCCAAGCCAGGATTGACGGCCAGGAAGGTTTTGCTGTGTGTTTGGTGGGATTGGAAGAGATCTACTATGAGCTGCTCCCCTACGGCCAAACCCTTAACTCGGAACTATACTGTCAACAATTGGACCGTCTGAAGGCAGCAATCGCCCAGAAGCGGCCAGCTTTGGCCAATAGGAGAGGCATTGTGTTCCACCAGGACAACGCCAGGCCACACACATCGAAAGAAGCTCCGGGAGCTTGGTTGGGAGGTTCTTATGCATCCACCTTATAGTCCGGACCTGGCACCGACTGATTACCATCTGTTCCTGTCCATGGCGAACACGTTTGCTGGTGCAAAATTCGCGCCAAGAGAGGCTTGTGAACATCGACTGTCAATTTTTTGCCAATAGGGACAAGGGCTTCTATGAGAGAGGCATCATGATATTACCTTCCAAATGGTGACACGTTATCGAACAAAACGGCACATATGTGACCTAAATCGGATCATTCTAACTATGGTAAGTCAAGCCTTCAATGTCATGCAAAAATAATGGATTACTTTTTACTACACCAGATATTAAAGTTAATCCTTTCAATCCTGTTAATCCTTTTAATGTCAGATTTAAGTGGGTTCCTGAAAATAACATATTGGTGAATTTTCTCTTACATTTTAATTATATATATATATTTCTACATGAACTCTTTTCAAGCCCCAAGTAGATATAAAAATATATTGTTAGAAGTAGGGGTAATCTCAGGGGTGTAACCGTGGGGGGCACAGGGGAGGCCGTGTCTCCTGAAATAAGCTTGGTAATAGGGATACTGCCCCAGGCACGTCGTACACGACACCTGTGGGTTAGTCCATGCGAAGTTGTCCAGCTTGGCTGCTCGACCCTTAAAAAAAATATTTTTTTAAAAAATATTTATATCTCTTATTTAAGAATAGTTCAAAACGAGTATTATTTTATTTTTATACCAATCTATTCATTAATGGCAGTCAGTCAGTTTAGTATTGCGGCGCGTACCAAAAATTGTGTTAGCAGACGTTTATGGAAAATGTAGTATATGCGGACTCGTTTATCATAGGACATTCAAACAAAAACATTCTTTCCTTTAAAATCCGCTTGATAATTTCAGTCCTCTGCATGAAAAACCTAAGACATAATCGAAATGGTCAAAATGGTATCCAAATGTGATTGTTAAAATAGAAACAGTCCCGGTCTTCAAGACGTCTTTTCGCCCGGAAGAGATTGAATATCAAAGTTTATTTTCTGTGCACTATTAAGATATCAAAGTATGTTGAAAGTTGATATATGCTTCCTTATTTTTTTAAAATAAATATTTGAAAATACACAAAAAAAATGTATTTTGTGCATATTAGATACCCAATATCTCTGGTGGAACAAAATATAAAAATCTAATTTCTTCACACATTACATATTTTTGTCAGAAGAAACCACGGTAAAAAATTGAACTTTGATATTTGAATTTGAAAGGAGCTACAAATTTGGTGCAAATTGGTGGTGAATAATGCTCATGCTCGCTATGGTATGAACATGGGAGATTCTTATCTCTGGTGCGAGACCAGGAGTCTGTTTCACGAAAGTACTTGTCATGTTAACGACCTTCATTTTGCATTTTTCGAGGATTGTCTCAAAACCGCTAGCCTCCCGCTACGAGCCCTTGTTCTCATTCAGTCACTGTTCTATCATTTTGTGCAAGGAGTGTGACTATACAAGACAATATTCACTTGTTAGTAAACTTTTGACACCCAAAACTAGGCAATCAAACGATAGTGAACATAAAGATTATGGCGGTAGGTTAGCGGTCTTAAGACAGTCCTCTGGAAATTGACAAATACTTTCTTGAAACAGGCCCCAGACATAAATCTATTTTTACACGTTACGCACTTATGTCAGGAAAATCTAAAGTAGAAATTTCAACTTTGATATTTGAGTTTGAAAGAAGATACGAATTTGCAAAGTAGGGGGTGAAAAATGCTCGTGCGCGCTTTGGTAAATGTTATATTACCACCAGAATACCCAGGAAAGATATGAATACGTAAAGTAGTTCCTGATATACCCTTGTAAGAGAGCTTATTTTATATGTATCTAGTGTTCAGTTGGTAACATCGCTGCTCCGCATGGTCTTTCTTCATTTCATTATGGAACCAATCCTTCGGCAAAACGTTACCACCTTTCTATGAGTGTGTGAAGCACTTATACAGTTATACAGCTGTTAATACTTATACTTACATAAAGCTGTTAATACTAATACAGCTGTTATGTCTGTATCTGTTAATACTTAAGCATTTCAATAATCATTACAGTAGTAAAATGGTAATTCTGATAGTAATAAATAATATTTCTTTATACGAGTTACTAAAGCACACACGAGAATTATTGATCTGCAATTTGCAAATCTGTAAGTCCCTTCAAACTCAAATATCAAAGTTGAAATTTCTGATGGAGTTGCTCCTGACATAAGTGTATAAACTGTGGAATAATTATATTTTTATCTGGTATCTCATCAGAGAATTAAGCGTGTACGAGCGTCTTTTAACGAACTGAAAGTTTGTAACTCGTTTCAAACTCAAATATGAAAATTCAAATTTCTACCATAGTTTCTCTTGACAAATAAATAACGTACAAAAATTAGATTTTTATATTTTTTCCCAACAGAGATATTGGACCTCTAATATACATAAAATGAGATTTCTTTTATTTTCAAAAATTCATAAAATATTAAGGAAGAATGTATCAACCTTCATATTCCGTATACCTTCAATGTACTTTGATACGTAATAGTATACAAGAATCAACTTTAATATTCAATACCTTCCGAGCGAAAAAGTACCCTAAAAACTGGAACTGTTTCTTTTTCGATAATCATACTTAGATTTCATTTTGATCAGTTCGATTACGTTTTAGGTTTTTCATGAAGAGGACTAAAATTATGAAGCAGATGTTAGTGGAAAGAATGGTTATCGTTTGAATATCCTATGATAAACCAGTCAGTAGATATCACATTTTCTGTAAAAATCTGCTAACACATATTTTGGTATGTGCCGCAATACAAAAATGGACACCATTAATCAATCGGTTGGTATAAAAATAAATGAATACTCGTTTTGAACTATTCTTATATCAGGGATATTATTATTATTATTTTGAAAGGATTCGAGGAGCCAAGCTGGACGATTTCAGGTGCACTATAAACGTTGAACAATTCTGGGTAAACACGAACTATGTGTTACTCTTTGGTATTTGTAGAGGTGCCCTCTAAGCTAATACGATGCCCTCCGCAACAATTTGCCTGGGTACTGTTGGGCAATCTCCTGATCACAATCGTAAACAAATTATTTCCTTATCATCTGTCTGATGGTCTGTATTTCTCTCTCTGTTTACCGAGTCAGTAGAAATGCTTTGTAGTGCAACCTTCTCCCTGTTTATTTAACCTTCATCATTTTAAAATTTTAGTTTTCGGGCTCAATGTATAAAGTTGAATATAATTTATCACATTTACGCTTCTTTGGTTCAGGCCGGATGGGGAGAGGTTCTAGGAATGGTAGGGCAGGACAGGGCCGGCGGAAGGGGGGGTCAGTGACACCGCACATGGCGGCAAGGTTTGGTGGGCGGCAACATTTTGAAAAAGAAAAATCAAAGATTATCAAAATATTGGCAATAGTCCTATATTGGTAAATGAAATTAACTAAGAAGTAGAACTATGTCAAGATAAGAATATAATTAAACTAATTGCGTTAAACATTGTTGTTAATGATGCAACACTGCCTCTCAATTCGTTGTTTCATTTTTTCCCAGTTAATTAAATTTTTTCTACGTCAATTCAACGATAGGCCTTTTAGCAGTCTCACTTTAAACAAATTGAGTACCGGCATCACAAGGTGGGAGAGCAGAATTAATGCCTTGGCTTCACTGACAGTTAGATATCAAATAGGGTATATTAATGATGCTTTACTTCAAATAAGTAATGCCAATAAAACAAACAGAATGGTCGCTCATAATGCCCAGCAAACCAGTTGTGTGACTACTTTTCTTTGCCCGCCAGTTATCTGGTATGACTTTTTACTCTACATGAATGTAGTAACCAAGAGTCTTCAAAACATTGATTTTCATCTGTTAGAAGCAGCAGTTTTCTTGGAAGTGTCAGAATACTTTGAGAAGAGCAGACATTGTGGAAAAAATTAACGTTACTTACAGTTACCCACATAGCAGAGTACGTCCCTGGGACGTCCCATTTAGACCCCATTACCGTCAGAATGGTCCTGCTCCCATAGCGATGTCCTAAGGACGTCCGTGGGATAACTCTGTGGGCAATACAAACAGTTCATCCCGTATGGATGTCCCCTGGATGTCCCCCGGAAAGCCGTGCGGGATTAGCTACCTGAAATTTCTATAAATTAAATCGACCTTACTATTATTATTATTTAATTAATTATAACTATACGAAGGATATGCCTTCGTATAGTTATACGAAGGATTAATTATAACTATACGTCCCATGGATGTAAACGGGACTTAAACAGGAAGTCCTACGGACGTCCCGATATCCTGCCAGGAGATCCGTCAGATATCCCTGGGACGTCATTTTGCTATGTGGGTAGTTTATGCAATGGAATTGACACAAAAATAGGTAATGCAGTACAGGCCCGAAATCGAAAGAAGAAGAAACAGTTTCAGTGCTAGGCAGAGGACGAAGCAATTGAAGATCCACGAAAACTACATAAAATTGATTCAACTACGAAGTTTTAGAGGTGATTATTTTAGGTTTCAGAGAGAGGTTTGAAGAGCTTAAACATCACAGCGGATATTTCAATTTTCTTTACGATATAAATAATCATAAAGATATGCCATCTGATTTTTTCTTTCCGAAAAGTATACTAAACTTGCAAGCATTTCACCAAATAAAGAATCAAAATATATTAACTCATTGAGTAAAAGACGATCTGAAAGTTTAAGACTAGAAACACACCTAAGGAAACTTCCCAATTAATTTAAGAACACAAATTTGTCCAAAACGTCAGTGTTGCACTCAGGATTTTATTTGCCGGTAACGGTGGCAAATGGGGTAGTACATGTTATTATTCCATCTACAAATTAGGTTCTTTCTCCTTATTTTTTTCAAGTAATTATACTTATTAAAGACTCTGTTATGTAATATTTGCATTTATGGAATCTCTAGCGAATCTGCTGTTCAATACCATACGTTTAGGTTGTACATTTACCGTATTAAACAAGTAGAGGGTGTAATCTCATTTAAATAAATGCTTTGTCCGAAAGCAAGACCTAATACAATGTATTTTCGAACAATGTAAAACAACGGACCTATAATATAGCTAGATAAAAGGATCTATCAGTTTGTTAAGACTCGGTGAGATCAAATCTCAAATCCTTTTGTTTCTATGCGCTTTGGTTTAGACATTAGTCTGAGTGCATATTGTAGTAAATTACCGTAAGTCTGGGTTGTAGACTTAGTATATTAAGTGAGTAGGTGATTAAGATCATTTCCTTTATACATCTCTTCTGTTTTAGGCCTACTTATTATTAGGCACAATTAATCTTTGAATAACTATCCTCCCAAAAACAAATCCACGCCAAAATTACATGGACAAGGTAAATTGGAGGTAGAAGTAATTAAATTATTTAGTAAGTACACTTTATTCTTAACTAAGATCTCCAGTGCGACTCAAATCCAAAACTTCCTGTTCAAAAGATGGTTGGTAAAACCAAATCCTCAAGGTATATCTGTCTCTAAACAGAAAGAATTAGATGTCGCCTTCCATTGAAAGGCAAGGAAAGATCTCTACGATCATTTTACATTTCATTCCAGATCACTTGTGTTGTTACCAGGAATCGAATCCGCAATTCCTTCCTTGGCAGGTGATGATGCTAGAGACATGTTCCTGACCAAGATGAATTATCGGTACCTTGCACTGAATTCCAACAACATCTAAGGTTATTTTGCATTTAGTTTTAAATCACTTGTGTTCCCACCGAACATCACATCCAGAACCCTTGCTTATAAGGTAGCAAGCATGGTAACTTATCCACAAATATAAAAGAAACAATTACATGACTACAATGGACTGGAGGTGCTACCATCTATTAGCTAGAAAGTTAATTTATTGTGGGTTCCCCATCGTTTGTGTCTGTGGCGGAAATCAAACTCGGGAACGCTTCATTCCCAGTCAAATGTTACCAGTTACCCAGAGATGATAAAACCAAAACCCGTGACCAGGCGATACATCCAATGAAAGAAAAGTAATGCCTACGTTTATATTAATGTAGATACCAAGTTACTTGTATCCCATAGTGAGAATCTAATCCTAGGCCTCTTAATTCCAAACAGTGAACGTTACCACTTCTCCTAAACTCGTCCTTTTTCTCGTTATATCATCAGGCCAATGTAATTGTGCTATGTACTGTTACTATCTAAAGGAAATATACTGGGTCTGTATACATAAAGTACCCAATAAATGAACACTGAACACTACGTATTATTACCACATCCGGAACACCAAAATTCTACATTTTTCTGCCTCTTGTGTACCATATACATTTCTCCATCAGAAATGTGTCATTTGAATTACGTGTGTATGTATGTAACTAGGGGGGATAGGAGAAAAATCAATGGATTCGCGCACAAACAAAGGTAGAAGATATAATCAAGACTGGGAAGAAGATAAAGTGAAGAACACATAGCTAAACGAATAGATGGAAGGTGGACAACAAATGTACTACATTTGATTCCTAGAGAAAAGAAGCGACGTCCAAATGCAAGGTGGGTAGATAAAATCAAGCGTTTTTCAGGAGATACATGGATGGGGATTGCAGCAGACCGTGATAATGTGGAAAGAAAAGGGGGATGCCTTCACCCAGCAGTGGATAGAAAGCGGCTGAATATGATGATGATATAAATCGTATACAATCTTTCACTCAGGCATTAAAACTACATATGAACTTGCATTACTAAATTAACAATCTCTTTTCTATCTTATGTAAGTAAAACAATGATAAGGTCACACCGAGGATATCTAAAAACTGACCTTTGAGGTGAACTATATTTCTTTTCTCTCTAGTTTTCAAATGACATGTATATAGAAGTTTCATTCGCATTTCCCAAACAAAGTATATTCGATCTCTTTCTTTCTCTCTCTCTCTCTCTCTCTCTCTCACACACACGCCGGGGTCAATTGAATGAGTGGTTCGGATTCCACTGTGAAACGAACCAGCCGGACGCAAACTGATTAAAACTGTAGATCCCGTCTTTAGAAGCTCACCAGCTCGTTAAGGACGTTAAAAACAATTCTATTCGATTAGTTGTTTTTTACTTAATTCTATTCTTTTTCTCGATATTTTGCAGAATAGTTTTGATTTTAGCGCAGTTCAGATTATACGCATTATTCATTATCTCAGTTATTTCGTCCAACCGGCAAGAAAAAAATGATTCGTGTTGGGAATTTATTCTTTCCACGAATTCATCTTCTGAATTAACACGCCAACAGCAACTCAACTGTTAACTATCACTGAGCATGCGCAACGATCACATTTGGTCGGAATTGCAGTGTTGTGAAACTTAATTAGCAGCGGTAAATACAAATTTGTCGAGTTTTACTTAAGTACGAAAAGTAGAACTTAAGTTATAGTATTGAGCGCTTCCAGCAACAGACCTAAGTACACATTTGGCTAAGTGCAACTCTGTCCGACTTAAGTTAAACTCTTAAGTGTAGATTAAGATTTTTCTTGCAACCCAGCCCAGGTTCTTAAAGCAGGCACTTCAACTATCTTCTACTACGTTTTGAAAAGAACCTATAACCCTGATCATCATAGTAAAGATCTCAAGCTCAGTTAGCCGAGGGCAAAGAAATAATTATAATACCGATAACGTTTTTGAGTATACCCACAATATACCTCTAACAAAATAAGGCGAAATAAATGAAAATACCATTACAACAAACACTAATAAACGATTCTAAAAATGTGGCTATCTGAACAATCATGGACACAGCGGTGAAATTTCATTTTAAAAACGATAAAATTATTTTGTACATTTTAAAAACACCCTATTATTAAATTTGTATTTCTCAATAAGTTTAATATATCGTCTTAGAAAAACGCATCAGAAGAGAAATCTATATCATAGTAGAAAAGGGGAATTGAAAACACGTCACACTAAAGCAATTTGAACGAAATAAAATATTCATTGAAATATAATTTAAAATTCAAGCTGTTTTCAACGTGCAAATGAAAACATGATAAATTTAGTTAATTTCATTACATTAGTAGCTTTTAAGTACAATTTTTATTTAATTAACTTGGAAAGGCACGTATGAAGCGTAATTTAAGGAACCATTATTATATTCATCCGTTTTCTATAAACTGTTGGACAAAGGCATCCCCCTTTTCTTTTCACATATCTTGATCAGCTGCAATCCTCATCAATGTAGCTTCTGAAAAACGTTTAATTTCATCTATTCATCTTGCATTTGGACGTCGTCTCGGTCATTTTTTTTTCTTTGGGAATCCAATGTAATACATTAGTGGTCCATAGTTGTTCCTATCATAACTCTTTGTGTGAACCTTTATCTTTGAGTCGTTTGCACATTCAACGTCCAAGTTTCACAGCCGTACATCATCACAGGTAAGAGACATCGATTATACACTTTACTCTTGAGACACATTGGTAGTTTGGTTTTGAAAATAAAATGTGATCTTGCAAGCGAGCACCGAGCCATTTTGCATTTTCTGTTTATTTCATCCGTCAACTTAGCATACGTTGATTTGAGCTGCTCTGGGTAAACATACTCATTAACTCCATGAATCAATGTTTACTGCTTTGCAGCATGTTGATTGTAGATTACTTTGTTTTACTTGAATTCATTTTAAGACTTATTTTCGAATTTCGGTGGGCGTCCTGACCGATGGGCGCTCTGACCATTTCTGAATTTACGTGTTTTGCCGTTTTGATAGGCGATCTGGCCGTTTCTATTAGCGTTCTGACCATTTTCAGAAGTGGGCAATCTGACCAGTGGGGGTTCTAACCATTTTCAGAAGTGGGCTATCTGACCTGTGGGCGTTCTGACATAAACACAACGTTGCTGCTATTTTTACGAGTGGGCGTCCTGACCGGTGGGCGCTCTGACCATTTCTGAATTTGCGTGTTTTGCCATTTGGGTGGGCGATCTGACCGTTTCTGTGGGTGTTCTGACCATTTTCAGAAGTGGGCGATCTGACCAGTGGGCGTTCTGACATAGACCCGTTTTATACTATTATGTTTTTAACGTTTCAAACAGACTCTCCGTTCTTAGGATTAATATTTTAAAGATATCAATTGTATGTTTCAAGAGACGTGATTTCTAATCTTTATATCTTCGATTTTTTTTTCAAATTTCAAAACAGACTCCAAGTTCCTGACCTTAACTTTGAGGGTTTGTGGATCCAGCTTGCCAATGGATATTCCAACAGTATTAAAATATCTTCGAATATGACCACGTGTTGGCCTTTCATCGAAGTGTCTAATATTTCATAATGTTCGAATATGAAGAGGGGTATTGTTTACGTTTTCCGGACTCATAAAATTTATTTTATAGCTTTCTTCATATCAATTTTTTTTTCAAGTTTCGAAACAAATTCCAAGTTCGTAACCTTGACGTTTAAATCGCAGGTTAATGCCTTAAGGGCTCCCTCCCCCATTTTAACATTTTAAAAAGTATTTCAAAAACTAAGCGTACTATAAAAAATGTAAGTTGATAGCGCATTAGAACTTAGAAATTACTATGAAATGCAATGGACAGCAATCTCGAGATCTTGTCCATTGATGAGTGATAAGTTTTCAAAAATTATGACGTCATTATTTAATTGAAATCTCGGTACTCATCAACGGACAACATTTCGAGATCGGTGTCCATTGTATTTCATAGTAATTTGTAAGTGCTAGTACGCTATGGACTTACATTTTTGATAGTACTCTTAGTCTTTGAAATATTTTAAAAAATGTTAACAATGGACTGTTGGAGCGAGTAGCCCTCTTAATGGGTCTGGATTTTCGGTGGAGGTTTTCTGACTGCATTCAAATATCTTCGAATACGAGCAAATGTCAGTATGATATTAAAGTGTATAAAATTTGATAACGTTCAATTTGAGAGAAGGCGCTGTTTATAAGGGAACCAAGGAAGTTTTGTCGCTTTTTGTGGTGTTCAATTGGCCCTCACACCGTGAGTTGAATGCGAATGGAGATCAGGCTAAGGTCAGTTGTTGGTGTAGGTATAGCCAACATACTACCTGGTTGTGACAGTTCAGTTACACCGTGAACGTGCGGAAGTACAGAGTGAACATGGGACCTCCACAGAGCGTCATAAGGGCGTGTATGCTGTACGAGTTCAAACTGGGGTCAAACGCAGCTGCAGCGGCGCGGAAGATATACCAGGCCTTTGGTGAGGGTGTCGTGACTACGCGGACAGTGCAGCGGTGGTTTACCAAGTTTAAGGACGGTGACGAAACACTCGAAGACGCACCACGTGCAGGAAGACCAACACAGGTACCAAATGAAGATCTTCAGGCAGCAATTGAGGCGAACAGTGGCCAGACATGTGAGGAACTGGGACTACAATTCAGTGTGAGTGGAGAAACCATTCAGCAGCACCTCCATCAACTTGGGAAGCACTACAAGTTGGGTCGATGGGTCCCACATGATTTGACTCCGGGCCAGAAGGCAACGCGAGCAGACACCTGTGTTTCTTTGCTGTCTCGTCTGAGGAAGGAGCCATTTCTGGACAGGGGGTGTTGACATGTGATGAGAAGTGGGTCCTGTACGAAGCTCCATGGCGCCGTCATCATTGGTTAGCATCCCATGAACCGGTTCCAAAACAGCCGAAACCAGCACTGCACCAGAAGAAGGTCCTCCTGTGTGTTTGGTGGACTGCTCGCGGCATCGTGCATCGGGAACTGCTACCAGCTGGTCACAGCATCAATGCAACTGTGTACTGTCAGCAGTTGAGCCATGCTCAAGAAAAACTCACAACTCTGGAGCCAGCACTTCTGAATCGCAAAGGGGTCCTCCTGTAACAGGACATCACTAAGCCCCACGTGGCTAGGATGACCTGGGACACCATTCTACGCCTTGGATGGGAAACACTATTGCATCCGCCATACTCCCCGGACATTGCACCGTCCGATTTTCACCTGTTCCATTCCTTGGACAATCACTTTAGAGGACGCCAGTTCAAATCCCTAGTAGAGGTGCAAAATACACTTGATACCTTCTTCGCTTCACGGCCCACCAAGTTCTACCGCGATGGAATCCATGGCCTTCCATAACGTTGGCAGAAGGTCGTCGATACTGATGGGGACTATTTTTGATCTTCCAGGTACGTCTTAGATGACATATCGATGTTCGAAGGTGGTGGGTGAAAAAGCAATAGAACTTTCTTGCTTACCTTTATACATAATCCGGATTCATCCAGTTTATTTTATCATTCTTTTTCATATCAACTTTTTTTCAAGTTTCGAAATAGTCTCCAAGAACGCGACCTTGATCCAATTTTCAGGGTTCTTGGGTACGAAGGGTTTCGAACTGATGTTTATATTCGAGACGTTTGGGGTCACGGGTCACTCGAAAATTTCCAGTGCGTTTTGATTTTTCAACTTTTTTCAGTTTGAACAAAGGGTTTCTGTTCCTCAAATTTGTGGATTCCCTTACATTTTAATTTTGCGGAGGAGGAGGGATAGTGTCGATTTCGAACAACTTATCTGGAGTTTTCTTGTTCCCAAGTTTGACCCTTCGACTCGAGATAATATTTTATTGAGCCAAAATATTTCGAGCAGCTGTCGGTATATTATCGAAGTGACTAAAGTTTACATTTCGAAAGCGGGGTGGGGGTAGGTTGGGTCTCTTCCAACTTATCTAGAAATTTTTTATTCCTCAGTTCGACCTTCAAGTTTAAAGTTTGACCTTCTGACTCGAGATAAATTTTTGTTTTGACGAAAATTTTTGTACGTTCGAACTTTGTTTTTGCGAATCGAAATAATTTTTTGTTTTGACTCCGATTCTTCGTACCTCTACTTATTTTACTCCTGAAGTCTTGTGTTATATTTTTGTCACTGAGAAAAGCTATAAGATCTATTGTTGTGACTTTTAATTAAACGCGATGCACTTCACAATAGAGCTTTGTATTTCGATAAGTAAAACTTTGGTAAACTTTATTTTTATATGGGCCAGTTTAGTAACTTTGGACTTCGGCCCGTCACGATTTGCCTTTAGCTGTTAAGTGTTAAAATCCACACCCATGCCCCTGCCGGGACTCGAACCCGGGACCGTTTGTATTTCGATAAGCTCCGCGGTAGTGAATAGGGGAAAACAAGCTTGACTAGAACCCATGATGCATTGTGAACCACTCTAAAATGATAAAATATAATCCTTCTAAGTTTGAAGGATAAATTACATCCGTAAAGCATCGGACTCTCATTCACAATTTACATCCAGTTGGAAACCGCTTTCTTAGACAGAAATTCAATAATTTTCTCATCGAAAAATAAGTGAATTTTTCCGTTCTTCTGATTTAGTGTTTAATTACCGCAAGAAATTCGAAAACATTCTTGATTTGTTTTGAAAGAAGAGCCGCAGGGAAAAGTATGCACCAGGTTCTCCGAACCAAATCAAGGAAAAGAATTTGCGAATGGCATAGTAAGGAATTTCTAAAAGTAAATGTTGTTAAATTAAAAATATGGAAACTCTATAGCACTAAATTCACACCCTCCCGAAAAGAAAATATAAATTCAGATCTTAGTTTCTTGAATTCGTATGTCTTCAAAGAAATAATCATAGTACCAACAAATGTAACGAAAAGATCAGCATCTACTCTTGACTATATACTGTTAAGTATAGAACATTTAAATTCTGAGTTACTCGTTATTAGTATAAAAGTTTTTCAGACTCAGATGAACAAGTTGTAACAGATGTTTGTGGATCAAGTTGTTTCGCAACGTCAAGCAATGAATAACCTAGATATAATATTACTAAAATTAGCAATAAAGCAAACATAAATTGCTTTACTATTTTACTTATTAATGAATTTGTTTCTTTTCTAACTGGTACTAATAAAATGTTTAAGAGCATTTTTTAATGAAAGCCAGCAATACTTCGAACTCAACTGGATAGAAAAAATGCTTATAATTATGAAACTGTCCTAAATGGAGATTTCTGACAACCTTAAATTCAAAATTACATTTTAGCAACTTGAAGGTACTGAAACTAAACCAAAGCGAAAACTGAATATAACTTTTATTATAAACTATATACTTCAATAAACCTACCAAAAAACTAAAATATATTACCACAGCACCGTATTATTAATAAAATATCAATGATATGATATCAAGAATGAGGTAAATATATGAAATAAGCCTATAAATGATATGAAAATTAATATCAATTTCATGTAGATACGCCCCCAAAATTTGCAGTTCTGTCATGTCGAAAATGGAAACTCATTTTCAGGACGGGTGTAAGCAATAGTTCTACTACCGCACATACAATTAATTTTATCTTATGTTGTCGAAACCTATTTTGGATTGTCGTAATCGTTGGAATAGGTAGAAAGTTTCCATTTTAATTCCTTACAAATAAATATTTTTCTTGTAGTGTGTGTGAAGAAAAACATACAAATTAGAGAAAAACTGAGAAATTAATTTGGAAACTCAATATTTCCAGGACTATATCTCCGAAATGAGATCACAATTAATTTATTTCAAGGAATCATACTAACCTGAATAATTAGGCTGAGGCTAATCAAAACTAGATTAGCATAATAATAAGGATGGGAGCCTCCACTCTCCAGGACGTAGCGTAACTGATTAGCATTTGCAGACAGAAGAGCTAAGTCCATCATGCCTTGCGCAAGAGTTTTCTTCGTTGCATACTGATTAACGTCAACTGGACGAGATCCTGTCTGTAAACAAATGTATATATTGAAATGCATAAGTGGAAATAAAATTTCAGTGAACATGGTATATGAAATATAACAAAAAGAAATAATGTTACAGGCAAGATCAATCAGTGTGTGTAGAGGTGAACGACCACTTTTTCATAGTTTCTTCACGGCACTAAATGAAAAATTATAGAAACGATAATAGCACTAGTTTGTAGGTTCAATCTTCAGTACGATTTTGTCGCTTAGTTACGCGAATATATTTTTAAATAGCATATGAGCTATAAACAGTGGGTACATTCAGGATGAATTTATGAAGGATGAATGACACAAGGCATTGGCTGTAGTCTTAAAACCAGACTATATTGGCCATTTTTACTTGTATATGCGTAATTAGTTGCATGAAATGAGTATGAATTTGTTCCTTTCAGTTCCATAACATTTTGGCTGTTGACCAGTTGTTCGTATAACTTATGTTTGTTATAATTATAATTATTATGCTATGGAGCATTCCTTTCTTCAACCTGTATTTCTTGCATAATTAAGAGAATTATTAACATAATTAAATAATTAACATAATTATCTTGACTGTTATATCTTCTATTATTATACTTTCAATTGTCTTGATTGCAACTTATATTTGTTTTATCCTGATACCCTAGTTTGTTCCTAAAAGTGTTCAATCTTTTTAAACTCAACAAAAGGCCATTCAAGGATACACAATTGGATAACTACTGATTTCTTTGAATATTTACCGTTAACATTTTCAAGTCATTTATTTAATATCTCTCGTTCTGTAATTGTTTCATTAGTATTACTGAATTGTTCTGTGATTTTAATGCCTGTCTCTCGTAGTTATCAGATTCATTCCAATTGATTCTGATAGACAATAACTATCATTTCTGTTTACCAGTGTTTCCTAAACTGCAGTAATAATATAGGAATTCTTCACAAAAGTTATAAAAATGTATGTATTGTCTTCTGAACAAGAACTCCGTTTGTTGCGTTATCTTCTATATCTAATTTGCTAATATTTGAAATATCTAGGTATTCGATGTAAGATGTTAGCATTGTTAGGTATTCTTCAGGGTTTTGTTTTGATATGTAACAATACCAGTTTGGAATATCTATATAATCTTTTAGTTTCATCTTACGTTTGGCTCTTATCCCTTAAAAAGTTTTGTAAAAAATATCATGGTCTTTCCATAAATGCTCATTTTAAATCATCTTTGTACTTAAGATATATACAGGATCTGCTTGGGAAGAATGATCATATCTTTTGTCTTCATGTGCATGGAAATTATGCATGACTGGCTCTTTTCACAGAGTGTTCTCTTCAATGAGTGGAGACTATATCATATTTTTGTTTCTTTGAAATTCTTGAGTTTGATAGAATTTTTCCATGCTATTATAGTAGTAACCTGAGAAGATAGTTCAGAAATCTCGTTTGCATGTGTGGTGATCTTTCTCAGTTGAAATCGTGTGGTCTTGCAATTTCTTGTTAATTTCCATGTTCATTTGTGACTCAACTATCTTCTGAAGTGACTGTGAGTCAACTTCTAGTGAATTTCCATTGAATCTTTCCATTGAATCTTCTAATCTTTCCATTGAATTTCCTTTCTACTTTATCAGTCTTTTCTTATTTTTTCTTTCGTTTGTTGTTGAGACTTCAAATATTTCTTCCAATTTTTCTTCATCCATCTTCACTCATTATTATCACCATCATCATATTATCATGCATCAGCAATCATCAGTATGATAGTTATTACATCGCTATTTACATTCGGTCATGTTAGCTTATGTATGAGTAATCTCTTAAGCGTGGAAATTTATGTAATAGAAATACAAGTTAAGAAAAACATCAAGATGTTGACGTGCAAGTATTCTTTGAAGTTACATTGTTAGATTCCGAAAGATTATTTGGATTAAAAGAAGAATAAATTAGGAACTTAAAAGTCATGAATTCTGATAAAAGATGTAAAATTCATAATTAGTGTAAAAGAAAGGAAAGGGAAAAAATGGTTAAACTTATGCGCGTTATTAAACAATTCTGACGCACTTCGTTTAGTACAGAAACTTTTCTTCAAAGAAAGGGGCATTTGTAACGAGTCAAATTGACACCGATGACGATATGAACAAAAAATGAAAATAGCCAGAAAAAGGAAGCTTGAATTTAGTTTGAATGTCAAGAAAGAAAAATGAAATAACTAATAAAATAGCTACCGAAGAGCTTAACACAAAAACGACCATAAATCGAGGGTCAAAGACAAGTAGAACAATGAAGGAAATCAACTGAAGATTTCAATTACATGCTCTATCAAATAAATGTTTTAAGACGTTTAAGAGAATTTCCTTGTGTGAAAATACAACTAATTCTACTGGTTTTAAAGAAGTACTAACATTATTTTTGATCATTATTTTTCTTACGTGTGCATATTGTGATTTGTGTAGATGAGAAGTTATATAAATAATGCTCAACACATGAACGTGACATTAACAGTTGAAATAATTGGAATTTACATTTGACAACACATACTACGAACTTTAAAACAAATTGCATGTAAACGAATATCCTTCTTAGGTTTCATATATTGGCAAACTGTAGAAAATATATAAGAATCAACCGTGACAATGTCGGTTCTCCCCATTGAACTTGATATAGTGTCCATAGTTTGCAACACTGCGCCGCCAGACTTTGCTATAATTTTATTTTTTTACTAGTACTTTTAAATTTTGTATTAATTAATATATAGTACCATTTCAAGAAAATACCTTTTATTGTGAGTTGGCAACACTGCTTCACGGATGGCAGTACTGTTTACAACTTCCTCTGTTGTAATTCTAATTGAACCTCTATTATGTAAGATGTGTAGTTTTATGTACCGCCCGCGATGTACTCACAAGAAGGGGCATAGTGGTTGTCGCGCAAATCCATTACAGATAGAGCATCCGATAGAGTATGATGAGATATGGAGATCACCAAACTTTAAGGTGCTATGGACCATAGGGAGAGGAGCTAGCGGTCCTGGAACTTGAAATATCAAAAATGTCATCGTAATGGGCAGTATGCAACTTGAAATTGAATATCTTGAAAATGGTTAGAGCAATCGGAATGAAACTTTACGAACTTAATAATGACAAAAAGTAGTAACGAAATGCAGAAACAGTACTGCCATCCGTGAAGCAGTGTTACCAACTCACAATAATGTATTGTCTTGAAATGCCACTATATATTAATTAATACAAAATTTAAAAGCACTAGTCAGAAATAAAAATATAGTAAAGTCTGGCGACGCAGTGTTGCAAACTATGGACACTATATCAAGTTCAATGTGGAGAACCGACATGGTCACAGTTGAATCTTGTATATTTTCTACAGTTTGAAACACTGCGGTCCGTGCTTTACATTTTCTGTTAATCATTACTAGAGGGCAAGAAATATGCATTAAACCGACGTAGTGCAATTTGAAATTTATTGCATATTTCGTATCCTCTATCAATGATGCACAACATATGTAAAGCACAGACCGCTGTGTTGCAAACTGTAGAAAATATATAAGAATCAACCGTGTCAATGTCGGTTTTCCCCATTGAACTTGATATAGTGTCCATAGTTTGCAACACTGCGCCGCCAGACATCGCTATAATTTTATTTCTTACTAGTACTTTTAAATTTTGTATTAATTAATATATAGTACCATTTCAAGAAAATACATTTTATTGTGAGTTGGCAACACTGCTTCACGGATGGCAGTACTGTTTCTGCATTTCGTTACTACTTTTTGTCATTATTAAGATCGTAAAGATCAATTCCGATTGCTCTAACCATTTTCAAGATATTAAATTTCAAGTTGCGTACTGCCCATTATATGAAATTCTTTACATTTCAAGTTCCAGGACCGCTAGCTCCTCTCCCTATGGTCCATAGCACCTTAAAATTTGGTGATCTCCATATCTCATCATGCTCTATCAGATGCGTTATGTTTGCAATGGATTTGCTCGACAACCACCATGACTCTTCCTTGTTAGAAGACCCATTTCGGGCATAGGTTCGAAATAAAATAAATAAGTCCTAGGCAGTGTTCGACTTGTGCAGTTTCCAGAGAGGGGGGGGGATTAGTGAGATATATATTATACGTTTTTTGGGATCGTCCATATCCTAGGCTGGAAGTATATATATCTTTAAGCAGAGCCAGGGAAGATTATTGCAGAGAGGGGGAAATCCCAACCATTCCCCGCTACAAATCGAACACTGGTCCTAGGATATTAATGTTCCTCTACTGTTTAATATAAGCTGTTGGGTCTTATTTATTTAGATTTGGTATCTTCTGCTCAACTTCCCCTGTAGCTTAGATCGCTCCAACCAGCTGAGTTTTTGTTGGGAATTGGCAGAACCAGAAAACTTTGTGGATCTCAAGTGATAAAAGGAATATTCAGCGTTCAGTTACTCGAAGACAGAGAACGAATCGTCATATATGTAATTCTCTCAAAACTGTGTATATCCGAAATGACTGGCTTTTGTAATAAAATTACAATAAGAATTGAGTTACATTAGAATTTGAATAAATTGGTAATTGGGACTGATAGTGTAGTATCAAGGGTGATGTTCTTTTAACGGGTATGTAATTATGAGATCCTCGCATTGTATGTGTATCAGAAGTAACGTACGCTAAGGAAGTAAAACAGAATGACAATAATAAAAATAATAACTGTAGTTACTTTTTATTTTCAGGTAGCAGCAGCTGATAGCTGTGTAGGTGAAATGTGAGTTCAGTAAGCAAAGTGGGACTGAACATCTATATGTTCTTGCTACAAAACTTGATTATTTACGGTAAAAACACTAAATCTAATAGGATTTACATTTCTTAAAAATAAAATCTCAATTTTGGAGTGTAAAAAAAATAGGTTTTAAAAATCAGTTTTAACCTCAGACGATATGTATGTAAGCCAACATGTATGTAATAATTTTCCGTAGTTTTGATGTATTGTTCTTTTTTAATTCGTGCGAATGTTGATTCATGTGAAGGCTGTGGCGATATTACTCAAGAATTCTTTTTTTGTTTTGGGAGAGTAAAAGTGACTGCTGCGATTTTGGTGTTCACCAACGAAGAGTGACCTAAAATAATGCTTTTTTTTTTTTTTTTTTTTTTTTTTGTGGGTTGAATTCATGAGAGGCTGTAATTGTTAGCAGACGTTCAGTACAATTTGGGATCATAGGCTACCAGACAGGAATATTTACAAATGGATTGAGAATATTGAAAACGGTTCATCAAGCGGTAACCACGAACGAACATACGAAAGAAGGCATGTGTAGCTGGTAGAGAAACCAAAATCTTTTTCTGTGGAGTTAAAAACATGTGGAAATCTGGACTAAGTGCACTTAAAAGCAAGGTGACCAAGAAGAAAAAATATGTGTCTGTGTGTTCCCTATTGTAGCTTCAATAAATTTTATGTGAAGATAATTCCTGGAACACACTCTTATCTTCCCTCCCATTTTTCCCACTGATCAACCTAGGCAGAAGGCAAGAAGGATAACACCATACCTGTGGAGGAACTGGATAAGAAGGTCCTTCAGGAATCACAGGTGTGAGTGGATGTGATGGTGTAACTGACGGCCGTCTGCTGCCAGGTCTTCTGGGCAGCAAACCGTCATCGATGCCCGATTCTGGTGGTTCTAAGTCATCTATTTCTGGTCCACTTGTAGGTCTTCCATCCCAGCGAGCATCAGGTTCTCTCAATCCCGCCAGCTCCACCGAAGGAGTCGTTGGCATCCTCGGACTCGGTGACACAGATACTGAGGACGACGACGACGAAGAACTTGAACTCGAGTCAGATTTGGGAGCACGTTGGCGAAGTGATTCTGTGAGCTCTAAAAGAGAACAGAAAACAAATCAGTCATTAGTGCGCTTTACTTTAAACAGTTCGAAATTGTTAACTATTTAATAAAGTGTTTTGAAATATGTTAGTAACTTTGAGAAACTATATTTCCGAAACTAGATGGGAACTATGTAAAACATTTAGAACAATTTCACCTTAACGTTACCATTTCGCAGATTTAAAAGTCAAACATTGAGAAATTTCAAAGTAGCGATCTATTAATATTCTAATTCTATATAGCTCTGATGTGGATGAATCGCACAGGGAATCTGTTAGAATTTTTAGTTTTGAAGCTGAAAGCCAAAATAGGTATAGTTTTGCCGACTTTCTATTGTTTCCTAACCGTAACAAATTTAAAGTTGGGGTTGTGTGCTCTAGAATTTTGTAGATGGGAAGGTATGACAGAAACCCTGAAATTGCATTATCGTTTATGAGTATAGTAAGTTTATGTGGCAAAAATGGGCGCCAATAAATGCTTAAAATAAAAGATGTTCCCAATACAATCCAGAATACCTCAAAATGTGGCAAAGGCCTGTAGTATCAAAAATTAGTGTTTCGACTGATTTTATAGTTTTTTACATAATCAAACACTATCAAATCTAAAATTTTGTGACAACTTTAGAAACGAAATTTGCAATTTTTTATCTTTCGTACGAGTTGTATACCGATCGAACTTCAGTAATAGATTTATTTTAAATATGTTACAAACGACCACATTACATTGATTATATTATAGAAAAGGGAAGCCTTCCAGTGATATGCTTAAGGTGGCCATTTGTCCTGGTTTTAGCCGGACGGTCTTTCTTTTCATAGTCACGTCCTGTGTCCGGCTTAACAGTCGAGCCAGACGCTGATTTGTCCTGCTTTCTGTTGTCACGTTTAAAATATGCAACTTCCCATCATTTAATGGTTTCAAATTAAGATATTTTCAGAATTTGTAAATGTTTAGCAAGTTTTACTACATTTCAAGATAGTTCATTTTTAGCCGCTAGTTTTCCAAAAATGTCTAAACTGTATCGATGTTTCCAGAGATCGAACCTTAACTTTGTTTTAAGTTATAAGGAAAGACCTTCTTGTAAAAGAAATGTCTACTGAAATGGCCTCGAGAAGAAGAGATATATCAGCAATAAGGTAAAAAATTAATGTGTGGGAACACTCTATGGAATTTCACTACCAATGTAAATTAGTTACTAAAGTGAACCAATGCTGCTGATAGTCTTGTTATAGTCTGTTTGTAAACTAAACGTAATCATTACTCATGCTAATTACTTTTTTTATTTAATGCGTATTTGTTAACTCAACCAACCTTAACAATCCTAGCGAAATATATGGACAATTTAAAAATAATAAAAGTCTCATAACTTATTGCATTTAACTTTTATTTAACTTGTAAAAGCGTCCGGCTTTTTAACCATCCCCTAACGACCACCCTAGATATGCTCCCTTCAAATTATACATTTTTGTGCTTTACGTTGTAATAGGTTCGCTGATATGCTCCGACTCTGACTCAGTAACTTTCTAGCATAGACTCCAATATATTTCTCAGCTCGTAGTTCCTTCCAAGTAACGTCAGACAAATCGCGATAGAAGTAATTAAGTTGTCTACTTGTAGGGAACCCAGGCTTATGCACATGGGTGAGGCTAAGCTTAATTTTAATGCCAGACCTAGGGTAAAAGATTTACTCTAGCTAGTAATTTGCTTGCTCACACAAAACTATCGACGGTTTAGAAATGATATTATGGAAACTAATTACAGTTGTCAGTGATTTCGAGATAGCAAATTAGTTTCTTCCATTGTATTTCGACATAGAGTATTTCTTAGTTCAAACTCATACATATTTAATTATTTGACAATAATTTATATACAATATAAATCATCTAGCTAACTGCTTCATGCCTAACTAAACAATACACAACTATCCTCTATAACTCGTAAGGCTCAAAATATCCACCACGTACTTCAAGTTTAATAAACAATAATTCAACCAGTAAGTTATCGGTTCTCCTAATCTACTTGTATCTATTCACATAGCTCACATAACATATATACATCTTACATCGACGATTATTCATATATCTGGTGTAGTAAAAAGTAATCCATTATTTTTGCATGACATTGAAGGCTTGACTTACCATAGTTAGAATGATCCGATTTAGGTCACATATGCGCCGTTTTGTTCGATAACGTGTTGAAATTTGGAAGGTTATATCATGATGCCTCTCTCATAGAAGCCCTTGTCCCTATTGGCAAAAAAAATGAGACAGTCGATGTTCATAAGCCTCTCTTGACACGAATTTTGCACCAGCAAACGTGTTTGCCATGGACAGGAACAGATGGTAATCACTCGTGCCAGGTCCGGACTATAAGGTGGATGCATAAGAACCTCCCAACCAAGCTCCCGGAGCTTCTGGCGAGGCACTATCGATGTGTGTGGCCTGGCGTTGTCCTGGTGGAACACAATGCCTCTCCTATTGGTCAAAGCTGGGCGCTTCTGGGCGATTGCTGCCTTCAGACGGTCCAATTGTTGACAGTATAGTTCCGAGTTAAGGGTTTGGCCGTAGGGGAGCAGCTCATAATAGATAATTCCCTGTCAATCCCACCAAACACACAGCAAAACCTTCCTGGCCGTCAATCCTGGCTTGGGCACCGTTTGCGCCGGCGCACCGCGCTTCGACCACGACCGTTTTTGCGTGACGTTGTCGTAAGTGATCCACTTTTCATCACCAGTCACCAACCACTTCAGAAATGGGTCGCTTTTGTTGCGATTCAGCAGCGATTCGCAAATGGAAATTCGGTCCATGAGGTTTTTTTGCGTTAACTCGTGTGGGACCCATACATCAAGCTTCTTTTTGTATCCAGCCTTATGCAAATGGTTCCACACGGTTTTTTGTGCAATGTTTAGCTCTTGGGCAATCGAAACAGTGCTTACATGACGGTCGGACGCGACAATGTCCATGATTTTATCGACATTTTCGACACTTGGCCTTCCAGTGCGTGGTACATCTTTGACGTCAAAATTACCGGAACGGAATCGACGAAACCAAAATTGCGCGTGATTGGCTGTTACAGTATCAGGACCATAAACACTATTCACATTTGCAGCCGCCTGGCTTGCGTTTTCGCCTTTATCGAAGAAAAACTGTAAAATATAGCGTATTTTCTCTTTGCTAGTGTCCATTTTGACGCGCGCTCACACAACACTGAGTCAACTCATCACAACTATCTGAACAGTGTTTGTAGTATGCAATCTCATCGTTTGAACGCCATCTCGTTGAACCCGATCGGACTTATACAACGCGAGCTACAGATCACTGAAGCCATCTATTGGCAAAATAATGGATTACTTTTTACTACACCAGATATATACATCTTACATCGACGATTATTCATATATATTTATTACAAAACATCATATTTAATTTAATTCCATTTTATAGATTCTCAACAATAGATTTAAAACTTTCCAATATTAAAAACTTTTTTCCACTTTATCAAATCAACAATGCCAACATGCAAAGCACTTAAAGATTCCATTTATACTACAACATAAAATTCTTTACTGCCTCACAGCAACAACAATTACTGAAGCATGTATTTATATAAAATAAAGCACATATTCACCTTCCTGCATATGTGCTTCCCATGTGGCAAGGAGTGACATAAGTTTTTTTTTTTTTTTTGTTGAGAAAATTTAAACCGAACACATTTTTGTAATATTTTCTCCTTTTGGTGCAATATATCCTGTACTCGCATCTATGACGTATTTAAAGAAGAAAGTGTTGCAAACTTGCTTTCCATATTAAATTTCTAGACAAAGTACTAGTAAGGATGTCGCTCGTTACTATGTCTTTCTCTGCACGAAATTTCAGAATTTTCCTATGATAATTTTCAATAAGTGTCCATGTTTACATTGTTATGTCTCAATTTTTGAAGTCTAAAAGTTGAAATTTTACACTATGCATGATATTACTATATTGATAGAAAGTTACAGAATTTTCGCTGGTGATCCATTTGAGACCATTAAGGCTGTTGACGAATTTGAGTAAGTCTCTATATTTGTATTTTTGCTGAAAAAAGGGAATAATTTTCTGTTGCCAAACAGTGTCAGAAATATGGTGAGACATATTAACATGTTTGTAGAACGGAATGGAGATAAATTACAGTCTTGCTGTAGCTTTTAGCCCTTGCGTTGAATCAAAATTTTCGGTAATAATAACTATGGGCACTTTTAGGCTGAAAACTGCATTTTATTAAAACTCCAGAATAGGTTTATTCTTCGAGTCATTTGTAATAGCAATCACATATGTACTAGAAAATTTCTAAGTGTTACATAACTGTCCCAGTGAGGTGTACATAATAGAAACTGAATTGCATTCAAATTAATAATTGTGCTTGTTTGTTGGAAATACAAATCTACGTCATTGGAGTAATTTGCACCAAACCTTTCGTGATCTCCTTATTAGACGAGGGAGATAATAGGTATATTAAAATTTAACAATTCAGTCAGTGGCTCAAACTCAAACTCAAACTTGTGCATTACGTGAAAAAGGCCAGTCAAATTTGGTATGATAATAGAGAGCAGAACCTTCAAGATTCTAGACGTATTAAAGTAGTAACAGTACTCGGATAGTAGTAGTAGTTGAATTAGAAGAAGGCAGTAGAAGTTGTAGTACCAGGTTACTCGGAAATCAATGGCCGTTTTCGAACCTCACATAAGTAATGCATTTTGGAATCGAATAAACATAACTGCTTCATGCAAAATTGTCTTGGTCTGCAGCGACACAACTCTGCCAAATGTTTACAAGCCTCTCAATCCCGCTTCTGAATAAACGTGGCCCCCGAGAGGCAACGAAATCCTGGAAGGTACTTTCTTCACTATTCCTGTTCTTGAATATCCTATCTTTCCGGAAATGACTTAGATACATAAACATATAATATTATGTTAATACTAAGACCGAGAAGTGGAGAGTACGAGAGTACTTTATACCTCAGGCGACTCAGCTTCTGTTTCATATTTTTTCCCAGATGGAGTTTATCGTTGCCTGCTTCTTTCTATGGACCAACGACGGCTGCCCTTCACACAAGTTTTGGTGTATTTCCTTAATTTCTGCACAGTACGTCACAGCGGTAATGGTTTCACCAGGGGGATAAATCTTGTAATGAACATCAAGCTAACAAAATCTTTTCGCCGTCAATTTTGATTTTGGAAAGTGTTTGAAGGTTTGATCAACGTCCAAGCACTGCCCACTTCGCTTGCGATTATCATACAGGATCCACATCTCATGATGAACCAGTATGTTATTACAGATGTCCACCCGCTGTTGTTTGTGATGCGTTGTCAGTTCATGTGGTTCTTATTGTCATTTTTTTCACTTTCCTTTTTGCTGTAGATAGTCGGAAATTATTGAATTGGAAACGCTGAATTGTCGGGGGAAGTTCCTGACGGTGGTGCGTGAATTTGCCTGTACATGTGACTTTAAAGCATCGTTATCCCTTTACTTAGGTCCTCTATCTTATTCATTTGGAGAGACTGGTCCTCGGCACGAAATTCTTTAAACCAGCGACGCACTGTAAGCTGTCTACGCACATGCCCTCACCACATTACGAATCGTCTCTGCCGAGTGACGTCGTATGTCCCAGTTCGAACGCCTGCAATAAAGTTACACGTAAATCACGATATTCCATGTTGCACAGAGCACTGCAACACTTTCTACACGTATGATACCTGCAACTACACTTCATATGGCGGGAAGGCATGCCGTTGCTGTGATCTTGAACGTGTATTACTCAAGGTTTGATCGCGCCCGTTAAATAGGAGTTAGGAAAGGTTTAATGTAGGCATTGTGCATTTCGAACATTTATTTCCGAACAACGAGATAGTTCAAGTAGAAGTACGAGTAGTAGTTGTTTTTATTGTAATTAATAAATCATATAAGCTTACTTTATTTTCTAACTCTCCGGAAAATACTGCGTACTTCAGCTACTAATAAAAGAAGTGTAACTTTGATTCATATAGTAGGTGTTTAGTGTAACCAAATGCAGGCAGAATCTCAACAAATTCCCCTTTAACTTCTTATTTACCTCCCCTACAATACTATTGTGCATAATAGAACAAAAAATATCATTATTTACAATCAAAGTGTTGCATCCATTCTACTGCAGGCCTATTGCATCATAGTAAAAACCGCAATAATGGTACAAAGGGACATCAGCGACACCTCATAAGAGAAAACACTCTTCAGAAAGCATTTTTCATTCAATATAGAGTATCCCAATATTTGCATGTTATAGGGATTTAGGTAAACATTACTTACAATAACTATTGAAATGTGGGCCTGGAAGAGAATATAATAAAAGCAGTTTGGTAAGTAATAGCGAACTACTGAAAACTATGGGAGGTCAGATTAATTCTGGAGACAAATTAAGCAGAGAAACTGATTTGGACATTCTTTACAAGGAAGGATACTGTATATTGAACGACACAATTGAGGGTATGCGTGAGGAGGAAACAAGATGGATCGATGTAAATCTGAGAGAAAATAGTATGAAGGTAATCATAGAATAAGCCAAAAATGAAGGGGGTTGGATAGGAACGAGTTGAAAAGACTAGATATTTTACGACGGTGCAGCCGACGTTATCAAACAACACGTTAATGGGCTGTTTGAGATGTAATCTGTTCACTTTTTGTTATAAATATGGTACAATCCACCTACGCTTAGCGTGCGTCCCGTCTCTAAATCTGTCTTCGTGAAGAAAAATCAATACAAAAAAAGGAAGAGTTTTCGACAGTTAATTGCTGTTGAAGTTTTAGCGTGACAAATGAATCTGAGGCAATGTTGAACATGGAGAACTCACGAATATTGCATATTGTTATTGCTAATAGTTTCCATGAACTAGGATATCACAAAGAATATGTATCTTCAATTTCATTTGTATATTTGTTTTAACATCCGCGTTTATACAAGGTAGATACAAAATTTCGCAGATAGTACAAGTGGAAACAAAGAAGTCCTACTGAACATGGTTTGAGAAATGCTTTGTTTTGAAGAAAGTCGAACTTGAATTCAAAGCGAAGGTTATACAGACTATCTAGAAACTAGTCTAGTTTAACTTTTTCAATTTGACTTGATGCCAAAGAATAATATATACATAATCTACAAGTTTCGTTGATTTCAAAATTAAAGTGAATAGATCAAGTTAAAATTTGGCTTTTAACATTGCCTAGAAGTACGCAATCCAAGTAATGCTAACTTCAAAATCCAACTCATGGGGCCTTGTTTTACAAAATGTGTGTACGTTGTTTAGTAAGACACACAACTAGCGTTACAGTATCTGTTCTAACATCTTCCTCAGACGAAACACTAATCAACACTAACAGTTCATAACAAGCACCAAAAGGCCAAGAGATCCAACCACGTCCCAGAATTCGTTTACTTTCCAAAACTAAACAAATTTTAACCAATCATAGTCCTTCGCTCACATGCACACACACAAACACACACACACACACATACACAAACACACACACACACTAGTCAACTAGAAGCTATAACGAACTTGTAACAGCAAACTACATAACAAGGAAACTGAATCGAAGCGCACAAATATTTTAGATAAATACATGCGTAATAATTAATAAATATAAAATACATAAAGTTAAATAAATAAGCTATAAATAAATAATAAATAGCCAAATAAAAAATAAAAATAAAACAAAAATGTGCACGTGGGGGGCTACAGAACAGTCCTTATTTTCTGGAATACTTTCAGCAGCTGTTCTTCTCTTCCCATTCCTCATTTATACTCAATCCACCATTCCAGTTCATCGCTTTATCACCCGTTTCCCTAATTCTTCTAGCTTCTTTCAACTTCATAGCCAACATCCTTTCCTCTTACTCTAGTATCTCCTCCCCTTCCCTGATGCTCCTTCTCCTGTACATGTTTGTAAATAGCATTTCTCTCTTTCTTCATCTTTGTGTTGTTTAAGCCTTTTCTTTAATTTCTTTTTCGTCTCACCTATATCCACTGCCTCATAGTTCATACACGGAACACTGTACACCACTCCCCTTTGTTCTTCTCCCTTTAGAACACATTTCTTCTTGTTTCTCACTATGTCCAATACGTTTCCTCTTCCCTCCTTTCTTATACGATTTCACTCCTACCTTTCCCAACCGCAGATTGATTTTCTCGGTAATTCTTCCTCAACGCATTTTTTTTACTTTCTTTTCCTTCTCCCTCTTTTCTGTACCATTTTCTCCTCCTGATCCTTCTTCTGTCATCCTCACTATATTAATTCTCCTTTAATTGTTCCCAAAACTGTTTCACATCTCTCTTCTTTTGATCTTCTTCCGTATCTCCACTATTCTTTCCTCCATGTTTCTTATGAAATTTTCTTTAGTTACTTCATCAACGTCGCTTCTCTTGTGGCAAAAATCTCCTGCTGCACATTTCTTCTGAATCCATGAATTTTCAACTCTCCCGTCTTTCCTTTTACCAATCCTGATATCCAAAAAAATTTAATACTTTATTTTCCTCCATCTCACTTTCCGTAAACACCCCTTTGCCATTATCATTGAGCTTCTTAATGAATATATCTAACGTTCTCATTGAGACTTTCCATATACCCAGACAGTCATCTACGAATTTGCATAACAGTAGCAGTCTGTCCTTTCCTTTATCACCATCCTTTCCCAATCGTTCAAAATCAAATCTGCTAACACTGGGCTTATACAAGATCCTACACTGAGGCCTTCTTTCGTACGCACTATCTTGCCACCTATCTTACAAAACACATTCTTCCATACCACTGTTACAGCCTTCTGCACTCTATCACTACCCCACCCTTCTATAACTTTTCGTCTCATTTCTTTTGAGATTTTATTTATTTATTTGGAAGACAACAGGCTAATTCCTGTTTACAGTCTTCCATTGCATAAGGAAATAATAGAAATTAGACACATAACCAAAAAAAAAGAAAGAAAAACTATAAACCCAATCACATAGAACAAAACAAAGACATTAGTTTCCACAATACAGAATAAAAAAGTATATTTAAAACCCAATCACATAGATCTAAGCAAAGGCATTAATACAGTTTCTACAAGATGGAATAGAAAGTATATAAAACCCAGTCAGATAAAACAAAACAAAGACATTAATATAGTTTCCACAAGACAGAATAAAAAAATATAAACCCAATCACATAAAAAAAAAGACTTTCCGCAAGATAGAAATTCAGTTAGTTTATTGTCTCACATTGAATCAATTTAGAGAATATACCTGTTTTTGTCATATTGTTGATATCTATCTTGCTATCTGCTTGTAAGTACTTATTAAAGGTAGCACAAGATCACCATATAGGAGACTTTAATATAAAATTTGCTCTGGTCTTGTGACAGAACAAAAAGTATTATTGTGGTGCGTACAAGTTCTAAGTGAGGGAACTTTTATACTAATAGCTGCGATTAAGTCTGTACAGTCAACTTCGTTATTAGATATTTTAGAAAGAAATATAATATTGTTAATAATTCTCCTTTCCTCCAATGCCAGAAGATCAAAGTTTGCTGCCAGTAACGACGATGAATCAAATTTTGGTTAAAAGCAGTTTGCTTGTCCGCTAAGAATCTAAAAAAAAAAAAATGATTGAATGATCTCAATTGTCCTAGAATATTTACTGCATTGTGGATTCCATATTATAGATCCATATTCCAATTTAGATCTGACGTAATTAAAATACAGTAACTTGAGAACCTGTGGATTATTGAAATCTTTTCCTAATCTCATGATTAATCCTAAGTTTCTATATGCTTCATTTTTTATGGTCACAAGATGCGCGTTAAATCTTAATGTGCATCAAAGATGACACCCAGATCTTTTACTGAATTAGTATTGTTTAGTTTAACGCCGTTAATCGTTAAGCTTAGTGAAGGAAATAGTTTTGCATTTATTAACATTTATAACAAGCTTATTTTCCTCACACCACTTAACAACTTTGTTTAAGTCACACTGAATTCATTTCAGTCTTCAATACAGGATATATCCAAATATACAATTTAATAAGTCATTATTTGATATTAGAAATAGAAGAGGTCCTAAATTTGATCCTTGCGGAACACCTGATCGGACTTCGTATTGTCTGGAAACAAATTCTTTATAAAGAACAGACTGTTTACGATTTTTAAAATACGATACAATGAAGGTTACAGTAGATAATCTTACATAACAGGATATCATGATCTACAGTTTCAAATGCTTCTACCAAGTCAGTGTAGATAACATCAATTTGTGCACCTTTGCCTAAACCTGATGCTATGTAATCAGTAATTACAACCAGATTTGAGTCTGTTGAACTTTTAGTAAGAAAACCATCCTGAAATTGTGATATTGCACTTCCAACCCTTTAGCAAAGGAAGATAGTATTGAAATAGGTCTATAGTTGCTTACTTCATTTTTAGAATTCGATTTTGGAATTGGACAAACAGCTTTCTTCCATTTATCCTGAAATGTTGCTGTTTTAATTGATAAATTAAAAATAAACTGCAGGAGAAGTTTAGAAATTTCCGTAGACTTTTAAATTAAATTTCAAAAAATAATTAACTTTAAAATAAATTTTAAAGTAATTTTAAATTAAATTCAGGTTTTAAATCAATTTTATCTTAAAGCTGGTCTATTATAAGTAAATATTATTTATTCATCATTAAATCTACCGGGACAACTAACAAACCTGCGGGGACACAGAATCAGAACTTTAACAGGCGCTAGTCCTCTTTCCAAGCGCCAAACTTGGTATAAACATTATTTGACACAGTATAAAAACGCTGAGAGGGCCTACGTTGCCAACCAATCCTCTTACCAATGTCGCAAATTTTCTATAAAATTATCTTTTTCAAATTGCTTCCATTAGTTTAGTCATAAGAGCATGAACCTTGGCATAAACATTGTTTGACACAACAGGAACATATTGCGGATGTTCCCGCTTCCCAGGAACCCCGCTGTCAGTGTTGCCAGCCCATGAACCATAAGGTGTAAGAGAGACGCTTGAAGTGTCGTTCGAAAAGTCTTCTCAATCAATGTGCACGTGTATGATCCGAGGGATAGGGAGGGGGTTGCCCCCGAAGACTTTCATCTAAATTCCCTAATAGTTGAAATTAAGCGTTTCTCTAAGGGGAACGGTAAACAAAATAGCGAGCAATTGTGTGTAAGGAGCGGGAGCCCAAGCGGGTGCCCACCGACAACTTACATGAATATTTCCTAACAGTTGAATGTAAGCGTTTCTATAAGGGGGAAGAGTGAAATATAATAGCTAACCATTGAGATTCCCCAGGAATCCCCTTGTCAGTGTTGAAAGCCTATGCCAAAAATATATCTCATGAACAAAATGCTATCAAGGGAGCCTTTGCGATTGTTGGTAAAATCCTAGCTCTAACTTGTTTTATCTTGTTCCTCTCTCCTTGCGTTTGATTGAACAGGTTTTAGAAATATGTCACTGAATGGAGACAATTTTTCTTATTGGTAGTAAGTTCCTATATCTTACAACTGAAAATAAATGAAATTTATACCTGTTTATCTAAAAATTACCCAGATGATATTAAAGAGCTTTCACTGAAGCTTACACTGATTGGAGCAAGAAATGAGTATCCTGGATGCTATAAAATCCAAGTGAATTTTGAATACCCTCCTTCAGTAGCCATTTTTCTAAGGACAAAACATTTCTTCTTAACTGCAATTAAGTTCATACGATAAACGAAATGGAAGATTTTGTTAACCGGGTAAAAATAAACAAACCAAAGCAAACACGAATCACGAGACAGTTAACGTTGTTAGACATGTGACTTTGTCTCTTAATACATCAATTGTACTTATTTAAATGTGGTTTCCTTTTACTGGTAGCTTTATTATTGTGAGAAGATTTTTTCTGCTTCAACTATAGGACCACGCACAAAATACTGCAGTTTTTAACGTAAGGTCATTGCATGTTAATGATTTTCATTTATACAGCAGTAAGTACTATTGTTTAAATAATTTTCATTAATAATGCATGTTTTGGTTAATTCGAATCTTTTTCGTATCCCCTTGGAGTTCGAATTAAAGATAGTCCACTGTATATGACATGAAAACAAATAGAACCATCTATTTCTGTTGCAACTGACAGACTTTCTAAGGCAACGGATGTTGCTCTACAAAGCGGATATGGTCAGCTGTTACATAAACAGTCTTTCAAATATTGAAGCTAACCTCTTTCAGTCAATTGTTCGATACTTCTTGCGCAGACAACTTGGCGCCACAAATGAGGACGTGAGAAAAAATCGAAGAAAATATTTTAAAACAAGAACGTATATTGATTACCATTTTCTTCTTCTAAAGACCAGATCCAAGTCCAATATTTTCTTTCCTTTTTTTTTTTCAAATGCAACATGGATAATTACACTTTACGAACTTTAGTATTATGAGCTCGTGTTCGCATATTCTCGCAACTCCTAAATTTTCTAGCGTGTGTCAATATACTTTTTCTATTGTTTTGCGCGTAAGGAAGTGTTTGAATAAGATTAGAACTTCTGGAACTTAAATAGCGTGCTGTTTCAAAGTTTCAAATAACTGTTATCATACTTTCTTCTTCTCTCTGTCGTTGCGAGAGTTAAGATAAGATTTGTAGACAAGGTGGTAATGATCACTGATGATAGCTGTAACAATGTGGAGAAAACATTTCCCAAGAATGTTATGTGGAACAACGTTGTTATATAATGATACAAACTTATTATATATTCTTAATTCAAGGTTAAATTTTATCTTTTCTCCATTAAAGACGTTGTTTCCCGGCTTTTCTCGTTATCCATCTGTTACTCAAATACAAAAGACATTGTAAAAATGCGCACATATTTTAACTTTAAAAGCACTTACATTTCAAATTAGTTCACTTTGGATCAATTCTTGTATAATACGAGGACCATTCCAAAAGTATTGCACAATACGCATGGACGGCCAATACAATGATACAAACGTTCTGGGAAATTTTTAGTTGTGATGCAGATCTTAGTGGAGATAGCAATATTCTTATTTCCACGCTTACAATGTATTCGGGTCCAACGGTGCGCCGTCGAATGTACTATTTGCAACGTCCCATTGTACCCTGTTCAGCACTATTGCCCGATTTCGAACGGTAGATGGCACTACTGTAATAACAGTTGAATACCTAATGGACGCAAGGTACATGTATGAATATTGAAAGTCGTATTCCGAAGAAATGAGAATTGAATTTTTATACAAGGCCTATTGGGAACCCTGGCTCAGGCCAAAGAAAGTAAAAGGTTAAACATAGAAAGTTATCAACAAACTGTTATAACTATATTGCAACCGTTGACTACATGCGGAACGTCGCTCTTACATTTAAACTGAAACTTTGCGGAGTGCTTATGCAATGGTGCAACGGATTGTAACCGTGTAAACACAGTTACGCGATACAATTTCTCGTACGATCCCTCGTATGCAATCTCATCGTTTACATTCTCTGACAGTGTAAAGTACGGATCGTACAATTTTTCATGGCAACTTCAATGTTTTTCCACACAATCTATGGCAACGCTCCTACTGGCTATATAGTGTGCTTGCCTATTCGGCTGTTTGTTATTGATTATAAGACAAAGAGAACATGTTCATGTTATTACTTGATGCAGAAATTAACATACATGATGGCACAACATTTATTACAGGTATAAAGTTCTAAAACAAAGTTTTTAAAGTAAGTGTAAAAAGGCAAATAATACTGCAGTTTAGCTACTTCTGCCATAGATCACTGGAAATACTTCAAAATGCTTCGTTTTGCGTACCCATAGGCATAAAAGATACTACAATGAGCGAAAAATATACTTAAAAATGTGTATTGTGAAAATTCCGATGTAATCTAATATCTACTGCTTCTCTTATGTAGTTTGAAAAAAGGTCGACTTTCATTGCTTTTGTGCTGCGTATAGTCTCGAATACATATGCTCCAGGCAAAATATGTGTGAAAGAACATAATATACATTCTGCCAAGAAAGTACCGGGAATTGTACATTTACAAAGTCCACTTAAAGGGAGTGTTGACATTTTTCTTGTCGCTACGTTAGCACAACTGCTCTCTATACTCACGCGGAGTTTGAGCGCCATCTGTCATTTAGTTTGTTTGCAGTGCTCCATTTGTCAGTTCATCTTAAATTTTGCATTGCAAATGGAATTTCGTGTGCCGAAGCGCTGAAAATGTTACATAAGGCTTACAGTGAATCGACTTTATCAAAAACACGTGCGTATGAGTGGTACAGTGCATTCAAAAGCGGTCGAGATGTGGTGGAAGATTTGCCTCGCTCAGGTCGACCATCAACGTCTTCAACTGAACTTAACATCGCTAAAGTAAAGGAAATGGTGACTGAAAATCGTCGTTTAAGTCTGAGAGAGATAGCCGCTGAAATTTCTGTTACTCACGAATCAATTCATACCATTATAAACGATTGTTTGGGCATGAAACGCGTTGCCGCTCGACTAGTGCCGAAAGACCTGAATTTTCTGCAAAAACTCAATCGTGTAAGGGTCGCTAAAGACATGCCAGAACGAGTCAATTCCTACCCCACATTCATAAAACGCATTGTAACTGGTGATGAGACATGGGTTTACGAGTTTGACATGCAAACCAGTCAACAAGCTTCGGAATGGCGCCTTCCAACTGAGCCGAAACCGAAAAAAGCACGTCAAAGTCGATCAAAATTGAAGGTGATGTTGGGAGTTTTTTTTCAATTATCGCGGTGCTATGCAGTCGGAATTCTTGCCAGAAGGTGAGACAGTAAATAAAGAATATTATCTGAGCGTTATGCGGCGTTTGAGAGAGCAAATTCGTCGAAAAAGACCAGATTTGTAGAAAGAAAACTCATAGATTTTGCACCACGATAACGCACCATTTCACAAGGCTATCATTGTGAACGAATTTCCAGCCAAAAACTCAACAAAAATCTTATCGAACAACCACCGTATTCCCCTGATCTGGCTCCGGCCGACTTTTTTCTTTTTCCAAAACTCAAATTACCACTTCGAGGCACCCGTTTTCAGTCGATAGAAGACATCAAAGAGAATTCGCTGCGAGTACTGAAGTCGATTCCGGAAAATGCGTTTCAAAAATGTTTTGATGATTGGATTATTCGCTGGCATAAGTGTATTATTTCGGAAGGGGCCTACTTTGAAGGCTATACAATAAATTTGGATGAATAATGCATATTTTGTGTTTTATTGACCAATTCCCGGTACTTTCTTGACAGAATGTTTATGGTACTATAAATATGTATCCTTGTAGTCATATCCCCCTCCCCGTCGTGATTTTGAATAAGATACACAGTTTGCGAATCCGAAATAATGAAATACATTGAACAGTATATTACAGAAGTAGACCTAATGTAGATAGAGTGATGACATCAAGCCAGAGCTGGCTGTGCAAGTCCATACGTGAGCTAGGTAATTAATCATACAAACTTAGTTTTATACAAGGGTTAAGATAGCTGACCCTCCCTATGCATACTCATATACGTTGTGTGTGTAAGAATTTTTTTTTTGCACCTAGGAATTACTTAATGCTACATTGCTCATCATTTTCGTATTCTGCATGTACTTCGGTACCTTTCTTGGCTATAGGAACGTAAAACGTAGCATTTTGAGATGTGTACAGTGCTCTATGGTAGGATTAGTTAAACTGCAGTATTACCAACTGACCGGCATATGTATAAATAGGAGTTAATATATCGCGATTTGCATATTTTGGAAGTGCTGTATAATGTCACGTATCTTATTAACTCAGAACTATTATAAAAACAACACACAGCCTATGACTCCGAACTTATCACTGAAGACTGGGGAAATTCTTCAACGTTATTTTGTGTGTCCGCATTGAAATATCTATATTGAAGTACAGGCGTAAAGATACGACACTTTCGTTGCCACTGAAACCTAGTAAAAATTAGATTCTCTTGGTAGAATGTGGTATTAAGACAAACGGAATTTCTGTTGCCTCAAGATTAACTGTTATTAATATTTTAATTATTTTATTTAATGGGCTACTTTTATAGATATCTGTGGCATGATTACCTTAATAGCCTGAGATGTCAGGACTATAAACTCAAGGAGTTTCATTATTATCCCCTCATATCGAAAATTGTACCTTGTAAAACCCTATAAAATATTGTATGATTTATCATACGAAAAATCTCTTATTATGGATTGTATACATTCTACCATACGAGAGATCATATGAGAAATTGTATCGACTAAAGCAGGCCTTAACGGAGGGTCTAGAAACAGATCATTCATTTCACAGCACTGCTCTATAAATAAGTGAAGACTCAGAGTGGAAATGATAAGGTTGCTCTCTCTAATAAGGTCTGCTTGACCTTATATTTAAAAAAGTAGATAAAACAGTAAACAGAAAGGTGATGTGGGGATAAGTTTAAATACATACAAAGAGAATTTGAGAGCGACGGATGCCAGTAGAAGAGAGGCATATATGGAGACGGAAGAAGGTAGAGAGCGATAACAGATAAGGAATGTAATGAAGGAAAACAGAAAAGGAAGTGTCGAGCTAAAATCCTGTCTACATTTTAGACAAAAAAATGCATCAAACTTGTCGCCCAAACGGAATTGTTTTGCATCTTTGATTCTTTATTTGATAAGGTGAGAAATAAATGATTGGATATTACTTTTCAAATTGAAAGGTCAGGGAAAAACAGATGAACGCGCTTCATAATCCAGAAAAACGAAGGTTTCATCTTGAAATCCCTGGTTTAGGCAGTAAAACAAAATTTTGTGCACAAATACCTCTTGACCAAGTATCTTTCCCTATCTCATACCTTTACGAGAAGCCTTTCTTTATCGTCACTTACCGGATTACGCCAGAAAACTGACTTACCTGTTATTTTCCCCTGATCATTCAAAAACATTCCATTGTGCGATTAGCCTCCAATTTTACAATCGATCGCCAGCGCAAAGTTGAGGCCAAGTCTTATTTTTCGTACGCAAAATATGCCTTGGCCTCAACTTAGCGCTGGCTAGAAGCTTAGCGGTCAATTGTAAAACTGGAGGTAGTGCATCATTTAAGATGTTTGGATATAACAATCATTTAAATATTATCACTTTTATGTTATGTATTTAAACGTTTTGTGTTTTAATTGTCTGTGTGTACTTACATGATAAAAATTAGTACGTCCGAAAACTTCAAAGACATACTGAATTGTATACTCCTTCAGGATTTACCTAACGTAAAGATTTCGCCGTACACCACACAAGTTGATTTTACAGGCCGACGGACTACTTAATGTCAAACCAATTGACTGAGAGATCGTGTCGAAGCTTTGCTTTGTAGCTAGCCATATGAATAATATTCTTTGATTGTGTGTGCGCGCATCTAACCACTGCCAAGGCTATTAGATAGTTGGCACGTGCGCTGAAAACACATCACTAACCGATGCAGTATTTCCTTTTTCTCAAAATGACTCAAGTAAGCAGAACAACTTACTAGTTTTAACATACACAACAATACGTAACGCTGGTGTTCAACTTCACTGTATTATGAAAAAGCAAGACAAAACATTCACATGACGACATAGGTAATGGGCGACATTCAACACTTCCTCCAGTACATATATATACGGTGGGTTATAATATGGATTTGTTCAATAAGTTGCAAGTCACTTATACAGCTAACAAATTGGAACAGAAATAAGTCGAAATCCAACTTAAAACCATAGGTATTTTGTGAGGAAATGACTAAAGAAAATGTACTCATGATATCTGAAGTCCGCTTTGCGATACCAGTTAAGCAAACGCCGCTAAAAGCAGAATGCGTAATAGATTTACAGCAAAGTTTTTATCCTTTGCTTAACATGTTAACTGAAAATGAAGTCAGTGTTTCTTTCAGTGATATGGCAGGGGGCGATATATTAGTCCCAGACTGAGTCAATCATCCCTCTAATTAAAGCCAACAGGGCTCATTCATTGTTCTAGTAGAATTACAACCTGCTTAGTGAAGCAAACAAGAAACCTAAGAAATTTATAATTACAAAATTTTACAATATGTCGCTCACAATAAGTAAAAATTTCCCTTGTAAAACGTGTTCTAGATTTCGTTTCTGAAACTGTAACATTATGCAGAGGTGAGTAGTGAATGTGCAGATAAGAACTTCAGTTTTTGGGATAATAAGTCGATGTAATGATTTTTCGAGTGAATATTGAACACGACTTTCTAAACCGGGACTTATGTAACAAAAATGTACTGTTGTTCTGTAGGTATGTGTGTGTGTGGGGGGGGGGGGGAGGGGGAGGGAGAAAGAGAAAGGAAGAGAGAGAGAGAGAGAGAGAGGAATGATTTTTGTCTATGATACGCTCAAACTTCGTTTATCCGGAATGATTTTCGAAGGAAACTAAATTAATTTCTGGTTAACCTTATACCTTACCTATGTAGACCTCAGTGGGTTTTGGCCTCCTCTTCGCCTCCACTCGTCCTTGTACATTGCTGCTCTTCTCCATCCTTTTATCCCTAGCAAAAATGTTGAGTATCTGCGCGCACTGTCTCTTCCCATCTTAATCATGGTTTTCCTACTGGTCTTGTTTTGCAAAATTTCCCATCCAAGGCCTTCTTTGGAATTCTATACACCGTCATTCTTTGTACATGTCCTCCTGTCCATCTTAATCTTCGAACTTTTATTTCTTTTACTACGTCTACATCTTTGTATAGTTCGTACAGCTCATTATTCCGTCGGATTCTCCACTCTCCTTTCTCTTCTATGGGACCGTATATTCTTCATAAAAATCTTCCTTTCGTTAGTGTCCAACATATCTTCCACCCTTTTGCTTATGCTCCAAGTCTCGCAACCGTAGCATATCACCAGTCTGATGAGAGTTTTATAGAATCTTAGTTTCGTGTTCCAAGTTATTTGTTTGGATCTGAAAATGGTTTGTAGTGAATTATATGCTCTGTTCGTTGCTGCAGGTCTCGCTCTGATTTCTTCTATTTGGTCATTGTTATCACTTATGATCGTTCTTAGGAATTTTAACTTAGTTTCTAATTTGACCTCATAATCTTCTAATTTAATAGATTCGTTACCTTTGGGTTTCCTGCTCTGTAACATTGCTTTTGTTTTGGTAATCTTTATTTTTATACGGGTCAGTCTAGTAACTTTGGACTTTGGCCTGTCACGATTCGCCTTTAGCTGTTAAAATCCACAGCCACGCCCCTGCCGGGACTCGAACCCGGCCGCCATTACTTATGTTTTGTCTGCGTTGATCTTGAGTCCTAATTCCCTAGCTCTTCAATTCCACATATGCTTCCTCTGTAGCTTGTTTCGTTCTGCCCATGATGTTTATATCGTCTGCATATCCTATTAGCTGAACTCAGTGGCACAACCACAGGGGGACATTGCCCCCCAACTCTGGTCAGACATCAATTTGCGGGGGGCCAGAGGGGGCAAACATAGACTACATGTTACTTCTGAGCTTCAACATTTAACGCTAAAACAGCTTTGAATTTTCGTTATACATGTTTTCATTCATTGTAAACAATTGTTTTAGTAATTATATATAGTTGAGAACGTTTGAAAAAAATGCCTTTTTTTCAACCAGTGTTTATTTCCGTCTCTTTTTTTTCGTAAGTCAAGAGTGCGGTTTCTTTGATTCCTCATAGCATAGTTAAGCACAAAGAAGTCAAAGGCAAAAAATAGTCTACTGTTAAAAAAATAATATACATATATATATTTAAAATGTTTCATTATTCTCACCAATACAGAGACGAAAAAAGGAAATAGCTCGATCGTTAACATTTAATCCACTAAACTTATTTTGATTGTAGCGCATAAACTTCTGCCAATCTGCCTGGAACAGTGGGTAGTAGTTAACTGGCTGGGAATTTGTTCAGTCCTCATTCAAGTTCTCAACATTCCTTATTTTGATTTGAGTTAATTTAGTTTAGACGATGATGAAACGACAGCAAATATTGTTTGAGCTATTAAAATTTAAAATAAAGAAAGATGAAGAAAGAACTGATTTGCAGACCGAAACGATGGAAACAAGTAAGTACTAGCTCAATTTGTATAGCTACCAATCAAATGTGTATCCAGTCCAGTGCAGGGTTACCAGGTCTGTTTTTTTCAAAAGGAGGACAACTTGACTAAAAAACGGAGGACAATTGATAAAAAAAGGAGGACATTTGGTATAGACCTATTAGAAGATAACTGCACTTTAATCAATTCTTTACAAGTTAAAAAACACGAAGAAAACTGTAGTCACACTATATGTATTTGATGTAAATTGTTAGGATAAAATACTTTGCGATTCATTACGGAAATAATTTATAAAATCAACACGAATAACAAATAAATTAATAACAGAAACCCAAAATATTATTTATTATTACACATTAATGCGAAAAAGTCTCACTTCCAAGTGCCATTTATTCTTTATTTATAAACTTCCTGGTATCCATATTACGGGCAAAATTTATAGCTCAGAAAGTACCAATACCAAATTTCAATACCATTGCTAATTAGCTTTTTCATATTTTTGGTTGGAAGAAATTTTTCTCAGTAACTCTGGATTCGAAACCAAATATTTATGGAATTCGAAACAATTTAGATGTTTGAAATTGTACTTTACCGTGATCAGTCCTTGAACCGCCTCTATCGATAGCCTATTTCGTTCGTCTGTCCATTGGGCATTAATTAGTAGAAAAAACTCTTTCAATGCTTGAGTTGGAACCAGGAATAGCAAAGTAGAACTCATATATCTTCAAACGTTTACGGAAATTAGCCAGACTTTTGGAATTTTCAAAAAACTTAACCCATTGCACATCCATTAGTTGGTCAAAGTAATTTGCACTTTGCTCACCCAATTTTTTTTTTTCAGACATTGAAATTCATCAAAGATTTTGCCATCATCAATAGACATACCTCGATTCTGCAAGAAATTACGACTTGGCAAAAAGTCATCAAACTTGATGTCAAGTTTCTCCTTTTCAAATAACATCCATTCAAAGCAGCTAAATTCATCCAGAGGGGAGGGCCATTTTTTGAGATATTCAGAGGAACCATAAAGAAGCATAGCTTCCTGAAGAAACCGATCACAATCGTCATCCAAACCGTCTCCTCTGAGAGTAGAAAGTAAACTTCTTACTTTAAGAGGAATGAACTTCTTCTTTAGCCTAGTTTCCAACATATCCTGAACTGATTTTACCAATCGTCTCACATCCAACATTGAATTTTCTTCTTTTTGCAAACCTTTATTCTGGAAAACTGACATTAATGAATGAATGAACCACAAATACACTTCAGCCAGTTCGTCGTCAAAAAACTGCTTGATGATCTTTGGTACTTGTTGCTGGGACTGAAAATATGATTTCAGAGCAGGAAATAACTTGATCACTCTATCAGCAGGAGAGAATAGGCTTAACCATCTTGTTTTACAGTGGCGAAGCAAATGTTGGTACTCAATTTCAACAAAATCACAAAATTCTTTCAGGGCTTTTATGCGCACTGTATATATTGAGAAATAACCGAAAAGTTTGATAATAATCATTTCTATATCATGCTTTAATTGATCACAACCATGGTGCACGCAGTTATGAACAATATACGCAGGGCAGCCAACTCCAACTAAGTTGTCATTTTCTAATTCAATCTTCAATGACGAAAAACATTTGCACCAGACTTTCTGGACAGTCCCCTAAAATTCACGTTAGCATTGTTACCACTGAAAGCAACTCATTTGGAGGTTAGGTTATACTTCTTGAGAGTCTCGCAAATCAAATTGCTTACAGTATCATGCTTTTCATTTGATGCTGTTTTGAGTTCAATAAGTTTTGTTTGAACGCCACCATTTTTCCAGTCAAAGTGCTGGATAAGCACACAGGATCGATCCATGATTGCTTGCATCTATTGACACCCCGAAACAAGAAATATCACCCAAAGCTTTAATAACAACATCAGTAGCATGGGGAGCAATCACATTGTTTATTATTGCTTCTGCTTAAGTTCTAGCACATTGATATTTCTTAGCAATCTCTGAATAATCAAACATTTTCCGATATAGTTGAGAACAACAGTCATTTGTCATGTAACTCATATGATGATAAACAGTATGATAGGCATGCACACCTTCCGCCTCACTTATCTTCTGACCAAGTGTGTTGGTATAAAAACATCACTAATTTTTACGTTATTAGCTGCTTTGTTAATTTTTTTTTTTAATGTTTATCAGTATCCACATGGCGCGCCAAATCTAAAATGCCTTTATTACCTACTTGTACGTAGCAGTTGCAAACTTCACATTTTGCGTCGTACACTGTTCTTCCCTTCGAGAAACAAGGATATTTAGCTTTAACAGTTGACTCGTTAAATTTACACTTGCGTTTCTTAGACTTTGACATGTTTCAAATGTCTGAAGTTACACTTAGTTATGAAGACAAATACTTCTGTCAAAGCTCAAATGATCAGACACTGACGAACAATGAATACTGCTTGGCGCGGAAGAAGTGAAACAATGAAGTAGCTCTTTTCACATTCCTTTTTGAAACATGCTACATATAAAAATGTCTACGAGAAAAATATGAATCATCAAGGAGCATTAATTTCTGATTTTCTGTATGTGAATGGTAGGGTGTGTTCGTGTGTGTTCTAATATGTTTGTGTAGTCAACTTGCACAGACGCTATGATAAATTATGTATTAAAACGCAGAAACGAATAGACTATTACTATAAGAAATAAATTAACAAAAGGTTCACGCAAAACAACATTCAAATGTATGACGAAAAATATGTAGCCCGTAAAATATCGTGCTCTTGACTTAAAAAGGAGGACATTTCCATATATTTGAAAAAGGAGGGCGGGCGGGAGGACAAGACGTAAAAAGGAGGACGTCTGGTAACCCTGGTCCAGTGGATACTACCATGGACGCCCGCAATGGGAAAGAGGGAGGGGGCATTCATTGCCTTGCCCCACCTGGATTATGAAATTGTAAAACTGTATAGGCTGTTACCAGGGAAAGCGCCAGGGGAAACGTGCCCCTTAAATTTTCCCTCGGTCCCCTTCTTGTGTTCCTCAGAAATTGTAGATGACATGTAATATTTTGTATTATGTTTGAATTGCCCCCAACCTAATCTTATGCCCCTCCTGTGCCCCCTCCCCAACTGTGGGAAGTTAGCGCCGCTCCTGCTCACACAAGGGTTTTTGTGTTGCACAACATTTCAATGCAGCTAATTTTTCATGGAGTTGTCGATACTTTTGTTTTCCAATTATAATCCTTTATTTTTTATAAGGGTTACAAGAACTTTTAGTTTGTGCATCTTTTGTCCCCTCTCCTGAAAAATATCCTGTTGTCGTGCCAGTGGCGTGGTGGAAAGTTCGCCCCCCCTCGCAAAAGCAGAATATGAGGTCCCCGCAATATCAGAGTAAGGGGCCCCAGTCCAATCTTAGCACAGTAACCTTAGAGGAAAGGGAGCTCCTCGCACCTCCCCTTGGTCGTGCATGTGTCATTACGCCCCTTGGTCATGGATGTGTGTTTCTGATAATGTTCTCTGTATGATATGTTTGTCAGTCACATCACTAGCTTAAAACAATTGGGTTAAACAAAGCTTAGTTTTAACAGCGAACCACACCCTCATGGGCCGAGTTACGGGGGGGAATGGGGGGATTTACTCCCAACTTTCTGAAGAAAAATAAAAATTCTTAAAAAATGCTCTAAGACGAGTTTTATGTTATCTTTTAAAACGTTTCCCGCGGGAGAACCCCCGGAATGTGTCCCCCCAGGAGACAAACTCAAACATCGCCCATGCACACACTCTAACAGATTCGCAGTGACGGAGGGGGGAGACAGGGGTACCTTTTGAAGAAGGTGGGTAGTAGGCTAATACCTTGTATCATGCAGAGATGGCATGGGTCAAGGAATAGTTGACCCATAGCCTACAATGACCCACGACTCACTATGACCCACCACCTAGAGCTTTCTTAAACCACGACCTACCGTAATTCAATCTTCAACCACCATACATAATATGACCCCACGCTTGACCCACGACCCACCATCTACTATATCACCAATTGGACCCTCAACCTACTGAAAGTGTCTTCCGGCCATAACAAACGTGGCCTCGCAGTCCCATTTTCTTTCCATACACAGACCATAGAGTCTAGCTTAAAACTTCAGTTAGGAAAATTTATCTGACCCACGTCTCCTGACCCACTCCATCTCTGGTCACGGTGGGTAGTGTGTCACCCTGGATAAGTTTTCGTAAGTGACGTTCTAAGCTAGAACCTGTGGTCCTTGGATGGAGAAAAAAATGGGATATCTGAGCTGAGCCCTGAGGTCTTTTGACATGGGCCAAAAGAGGCTTCCAGTGGGTTGTGGACCGAATTAGTTATGGTGGGTCGTGGGTCACAGTCAATGATGATTGTAGATTGCATTCAGGTAGGTCATGAGTTAAGAAAGCCCTAGCAGGTAGTGGGTCACGGCGGGTAGTGTGTCACTTATTCTTTGACTCACGCCATCTCTGGTATCATGAGCGGCGTTTAAGGGGGAAAGGGAACAATTTCCCTCCATATGTTTTTTCTTTGGAAATATAAAATTCTTGGAGTGTGTTAGTAGTTCATTGATATCTATAACCTCTAATTTGATCATTCGCTGCCACTGCCTTGTACCCCTTCCTAAAAAATACTACTTTCTACTCTTATTCTGATACATCGTTATTTCTACGCTTAAATACTGTATATTTCTTTATAACAGAAGCAGCTTCAAATTTCTCCTTTTCTTAAAAACAATTTCAAAAGCCTTTGACGACTATTTATTTATTTCCTCGCTCGCCGCAATAGCAATTTCTTTTGGTTCGCCGATACAGCATTGTTAAGCAAAAGCAATTTATAATGAGAACAAAGTGTAGAAAGAGGGCACTTTTTTTTTTTTTTTTTTAGATAAAAGCGAAAAAATATTTTTTAAATCATCTTCGCCAAATTCTAGTTACAGAACTGTTAACACAACTTTAGATGCCGGCCGGGTGGCCGAGCGATCTGCGGTGGTAAGCCATCGGCTCGAAGGTCCCGGGTTCGAGTTCCGGCAGGCGCATGGGTGTGGATTTTAACACTTAACAGCTAAAGGCGAATCGTGACGGGCCGAAGTCCAAAGTTACTAGACTGGCCCATATAAAAATAAAGTTTTTTTAAAAAAATAAAGTTTTTTACAACTTTAGATTTACACCACTAGATGATGGAATTGTTCCGTGCAGAAGTTAGTTAAGCAAGATGGAACAATAGCGCAGAGGCGGAGCCAGAGGGGATCACTCCCCCTCCAACAGAATGTTATTTTTTTTTGCATTTCAAAAGTAATATAAAACTCATCTCAGAGTTTTAAAGTAAATACAATAAATAAATAAATATTAAATAAATAAGTAAATAAAATCTATTGGTATTTTCAACCTTGTGCGCCCCCCTTCCTCCCATACACACACACCAAAATGAGCCTGGATTCGCTCCTGCAATAGCGAATAGTGTGTTCTCGTTTATTTTTCCAGAAATCATATATTGTTTGAATTTGTTTGTTTGTGTGCGCTGTATATGAGAACATTTTGACGAATAATCAAGCAGCAACAAACTCTATTCGAAGTGTTAGAACATAAGGTAAGCAAAAAAAGGACGAAGATCCCAATCGAGTATGTAACTGAGAAATTGTCCAAGGAGACTAACAAGTCAACTAGGTCTATGGATAAGAAATAGATCAATTCATGTGTCTTGTAATATGTCCAGTGACATCGAGTGGGTGCTGCACTGTACAAAATCGGTGGCAAACAGATTGCGACCGAATGTGTGTAAATTTTCCTACGGAATTTTTTACAGTGTAGAACTTGGGAGATGGCTAGGGGGGGGGGAATTTTACAATTACAGATTTAGTATTAAGAGTATAGTATATAGTGCGACGGTAAGAACTGGGAGGCAACTGACTTCCACTCCCACCCTGTAATCATTGCTAGTGGTCAATATATAATTAGATCTAGTATATTTTAGGACAGGTTAAATGCAATGCTTAAACATGGCTTAAAGTTTTAGTTCTAAAAAAAAGAAAAGAAAAGAAAACTCCCTGGGACGATGCTCCGAAGGGCTGAAGTCAAACAGCTGGCACACAGTGGTCCAGTGGACCCTTCTAAACCATGACAAACTTTTATTTTTTTGAAGTTAAGAAGAAAACGCTATATTTTTGTTACATGTTGAAATTCGGTAACTATTCGAATCAAACGATGATAAACGATGACAAATCATATATATTCGTTAGAGTAAAAAATATTTCCATTTACAATAACTTATTCCCGTCTAACGTTAATGCTTAATTGGGTAAAGTTCATTTCGTGCTTACAAATTTGTTCATATATCTATATATTCTTCTCCCAATCCGTCTGGTCAGCGTGGGAGCAGTAGACCAACTCCTCCCTTCGGGGAGAGGCCTCATCCAGTAGTGGATTGAATATGGCTGTGATTTATAAATATATATACAAATGCAGATTCAAGGGGTTTAAAGGGCTGTCGCCAACTTTGATTACCAAATTTACATTGAATAAAATAAGACTTCATTGAAGTTTACACTAGATAAAATGGTACATATACCCTTTTGCCAAATCCTGGATCTGCGTATATATATATACACTAACTCTATGGCTTATGGAACTCGCAAGTTCATCGCCGTAATAACAAACGTTCGCTATTGGATTCTATCCTTGTCAATATCAAGCCAGTTTCCATCACGAACATCTATTTCTCGAAGATCTCTTCTAATATTGTCCTCCCAACAACGTCTCGGTCTTCCCAATGGCCTCTTTCCATCCGGCCTTCCAACCAGGATAGAATATAATCTTCGTTTTCCCCCCATCCGAGCTACATGGCCTGCCCACCTTAGTCGTCGCGATTTCATTATTTTTACATCTGGTGAATCGTAAAGTTCGTGGAGTTTTTCATTATGCAGTCTCCTCCACTCTCCAGTCATCTCGTCGCGTTTCGGTCCGTATATCTTTCTCAAAACCTTATTTTCAAATACACGTAATTTATGTTCATCAGCTAGGGTCGTGCTCCAACTTTCGCAACCATAAAGTATTACCGGCAGAATAACCGTTCTGTATATTTTTAATTTCAATTTCCTTGATATTAATCGCGATGTTAGAAGTTTTTGGACTGAATAGAAACATGCGTTCCCCGATACTAAGCGACTTTTTATTTCTTCCGTGACCTCATTTTTGCTTGTTACGTATGCTCCCAAGTATTTAAATTTATTTACTTTCTCTATGACCTTACCCCTAATTCTTATGTTTTTATTTCCTTCATTCCCTGTGTTTCGGCTTGTTACCATGTATTTTGTTTTATCTATGTTTACCTGTAGGCCTATCTCATCGCACGCTTCTACTAAAGCATCGGTGTTGCTTTGTAGTGCATCGTCCCCTATTAAATCTACACCAAGAGCGTATACAAACAGTTGATTCAAACCATTCAATAATAGCCCCTTTTTGTCCCCTTTAATTTTTAAAATCGCATATTCTAACACAAAGTTAAACAGTAGTGATGACACGGCATCGCCTTGCTTCAATCCGTCGCGAATCTTGAAACTATCTGACATATTATTACCTATCCGTACTCTGCTTGTGGGGTCATTGAGAACACATCTTTACTAGTTGAACCAATTTTTTCGGAATTCCAAATCGTATCAGAATACTGTATAACTTTTCCCTTTTGATAGAATCATATGCTTTCTTAAAATCAATGAATAGCTATATATACAGTATATATATATATATACAGATGCTTATCAGAATAATGGAAACACCTGAACGAAAGTGCAACTTACCAGTGTAACAGCCTAGTTGCTGTTCCACTTTTTATTTTTATTTTTCTCCCCTTTTATTTTTCTTAGTCTCTGTTCTGTTTTATTTCAGTGTGTTCTCTTTAGCTCATTCTCTTTGGTTGGTTTTAGACTCTTTGAGCGTTTTCCGCTTGGATTTTCTTTGGATTTTTATCGTTATCCATCCAGGTTTTCGTTAGTCACGCAGCAATGACTTGGATCTAACGCTTGTTTTTGATTGGCCCTAGTCAATGCTTCGTGACTTGTTTTTTGCTGATTGGTGTGAATCAGCCTTCTTCTCCGTTTGCTGGGAGAACTGCTCTCCCACGCCATGTTAGTTTAGTTCCAATTTTTAAACCGAAGCGACCAGATGCATGGGCTTTCCATCACCTGTACTTCCTAAGCCCTGTCTACGAAAGGTAGATGTAAAAACTAAATTTAATATAATTTTCGATTTCGTCTATACCGGAGAATATAATATATCGTATTAAGAAGAATAAAACCGATACAAGTGCTATCAGGACTTTTTCATCATAATTTCGGAATTTTCAACTCATCAAATTTTAATATTTTGTTTTGAGATTATTTATTAAAATGTTTAATATGTTCTAAATTTTAGTATGGGGCCGCTATTGACCGAATTCTTGCATTATAAATATCGGTTCGTTAGGTTTCAATAATCAAATGCCAATTTCTCGTCTCCAGTTTTTCCATATCTATTCGAAATTCCCGGTTAGCCATGTTTGACAGCTACCGCATATTTTCCATACTTAATCAAATTAGCAACATGTCTGCTCGATTATTTTTGCGTACCGTTTTGACGCTAATAGTAAATTATAATTTATTCAACATGGTTCGATAATTTTTGGTTTCAACTCCAGCCACTATTCTCCAATGAAAAATCATATTTTATAACAATATTTTGTATTTTCAAAATTTATTCAGAACGTCTTTTGTATAACGTAGTAATCGTCTGTAATGACGTCACAAAAATATTAAGGTTAAAGTGATTCTTTAATTATCATGCATTTTGGACTAGAACTTCTTTCGTGTAAGTAATACTGTACTAAAACTTTTCCAAATTGTACAACAATATTTCGGAAATAATTTGTGAAAACGTCAACAAAATTTGTTAATTATTACAGAAATTATGGACATTTACGTGTGACTACATAACTTTCGGATCTGCTTAATTCATGTATACCAGCGATTCAAATTTGTTTGTTTTACAATGCAACAGTAATTCTGTTCAGATTCTGATAAAATTATCATAGCCGAAAGCGTGAAATATGTACATTCAAAGCAATAAATTGGAATTATGAAATTTCTATATTTCTTCGAAAACAATCTTGAGTTTATGTTCAGTGAACGTAGTGTAGAAACCTCTCAGTTAACCAGGTACGATATAAGGCATTAGTTCATCATCCTCTTACAGTGTTTGGTAATATTGAAAAAGTGCAGTGAGTTATTTAATGTTTAACTTAATATCTATTGGAAATTAGCTATGAATTGTTACGTGAAGTTGACAGCAATTGATACTCATTATTTCTGTGTTTCGGTAAACCTATCGTTTTAAGTGATGTTATTTTAATTAGATTAGATCGGTTCATAAATCTGTAGACCAGTGGTAGGATTCTTTCGCCAGCTGAGAAGTGATGACTTGGGAAAGGAACTATATATTGAATTTCTGGTTATTTCTGCGTTGAAATATGAAGTGACTCCAGCATGTGATTTGTGTTAATATATATATTATTTGCGTTTTGCGTTATGACACTACGTTTGGACTGAGTTGCGACCGTCATTCGTTGTGTTCGTTCGTCTTTATTTCAGGAATTGCGATTCCAGACTACAGGTGTGGGCCCTACTAAGGTAAAGGTAAGACATGGTCTTTTGCCACCCTGTAGACTTCGAAGTGAGTAAAGACACCGTATGAGTCACATATGAGTCGTTTTGAGTATCATCGTTTGAGATTATTTCCCAAGTAAAGATTTGCGTTTTTCC
>JAGDQP010009393.1:0-59344 GCA_022664845.1 Lepisma saccharinum | reverse complement strand
TTGTGGCGAAACGTTGGTTTCGGGAATCGAAACCAAAGCCCTCATAATAACTCATTCCAACTTTCTATTATAATCTTTATTGAGAATTGAAAAGTGGTTTCCACTGTACTGCTTGGGGTTTGGCATAAGTCTTTTAACAGTACTTCTAAATGTCATCCCAAGGCAAGCAGGACGACAGTGTGACCACAAAACAGGACGTAACGATTGGGACACAGGAAAAGATAGTCTTTGTATCATCTTCTTGTGAAATCCCAATGTCATATGTGGAAAACGTCAGATCGAATGTTCTAGGTTTTCCGGTCATCAGAGAGTCACGCGTTGCTGTGTCACCCAGGGCGTAGTTAGTGACCTCGTATAAATACGGTCGAGCGCCCAGGCTCGCTCTCTTCTCTTCCCTTGTTGGCGGTACTCTAGGACCGGCGCTCAGATGACGTCCTCGGATGGTGACAAGAGTACTGAGCCGAAGTTATACTCAGGTTAGTGGCTTGTAGCCTTTCTTGTTACTAAAATGTAGTTATTTCATTTAATATCATTTTTATCTCTTACAATGTAGTTTATCACTTATTTTGGTCTACCAGACCAAGTCGTCGAGAATTCTTGAACTGGACAAAATTAAACTCTTGAACTGGCCCTAAATCATTAAGTTCAAATTATCAATTTAGCATTATCCAATTGAACTGCACAAAATTAGTGTTATAGTCTTGAAATGATCATATTTGTATTCCATTCACTGTTGAACTGGATAAATTTGTATTTCGATTTTGAAACTAGAAGAGAAGTAAATTCCTTTCTCAATTTAGAATCCGTAGAACGGTAATTTCATCCAGTAGAAATCAGAAACTTTGCTTTCCCAGTTTCGAGTTGCACACAAATATTTCAATATCAGGTAGACAGAAACGAACAGTGTAATTTAGCAATGCAACATGTAATGTATTTTAAAAGGCCAAGTCAAGTAATGTAAACCAAATTCGAAAGAAAGTAATTCACCTGTTTGGAAGGTTGTATTAAGAAATGTGTCATTTCTTGTATTGCGGTTTAATAGTTCAACAATCAAATAGTAAAGTCTGTCGTGATAATTGAATTTACTAATCCATTTGTCATTGCTCAAAATTGTGTTGTAGTAATTATTTCAAATGTAACTTAAATTCCAATGTCAAATTTGTATTTTAAAGTATAGAGAAATCTAGCTCAAGTTTCGAGCTCAAGTAATCTATGAACAAGCTAAAATGAATAAGACAGGTTAGGAAGCTCTGAATTGCTAGTTAGGCAAAAGTTTCTCAAGTTAAATGCTCCCTTTATCTTTCCTTATTATTGTTACGTTATTTTTGTTAAATAAAATTGTTAAGAAAATGTTCGGTAAATCCTTTAAGAACAGGTAACCCCATAAGCCCCTAATATTTTATTAGCAGGTCCCCTCGGGTGTCCAGGAGATGGTTCCGTGCTGAGTGCGTGAACCAGGAAAGAAGATAAAGGTGTGCATAGAAAGTAACTTCTCTTACAGGGAAACAAATGTTTTCTTTAGGTGGACTGATTGGCCGAATGTCGTTCAAGTCTCTATGATCTGGAACTTTCATCTTTGTTTTGCTCTACCAACGAAATTGCAGTGTAATGAGGTGTTAACCTCAACCGTAGCCTCCTCTGAGCTAGGCTTCCTCCGGAGGACTGTGGACTAAGTCTCTATTTCAAGGTACTATCTCGGATGAAGTCCGCAGTCCGCCACAATATAAGTACATGTTATTTTTCTTTATTTTAGGGTACACGGGCCATATTAGAAGGGTAAATCTACGCCCGGTAATGGCAAAGGAATTAGAAGAGAAGCAAGCAACAACAAAGGAGTTTGAGGAAGGGGAAGGAACGGTGAAGAATTCAAAGAGAATAAAATTATGTGGAATGGAGAGGAGGAGGAAACGCCAATGGAGCAGGAAGCGGTAAGAGAAGAGGACACGATAACAAAAAAGCTGGAGATGAAGGAAGACGAAGAAGAGTCAATGGCAAGTGAGCCGGCGAAGGAGTCATGGGAAGGAAACTCAGCTAGTACGAACACAGATTCACGAAACTTGCCTAGTGAAGATAGTGGGATTCATTCAGATCATGTAGTTATAAACTCAAGGTTTACTCAATTTCAAGACATAGTACCTGTTCCACCAGCAGTAAATGAAGAAGAATTTACATATTTTGTCAACCAAGGTCCAAATCAGCATAAAGGTCCTTATTCCAAGAGTGGACCTTCCACTGGAGGGTGGAAGGGTGGTATTTAAAATTTCTGTGGCTGAAATACAGCCACAAGTTAAATAGTATGTTCTGCTTTATATGTAGGAGTTTTGAGGTTAATATTCCCTTTTCGACTGGATCAATGCACTTTGCTTTCACCTCAACAGGCTGCAGTCATTGACGGAAAGCTACTAAGACACTGAAAAGACAATAATAGTGAACATCATAAGCAAGCACATATCAAATACTCCAATTTCATTCAAGGACGATTCATTGATGCTGTTCTGTCTGAAGCTCGTCAAGAGAAGCTAAAACTCAAGGAAGAAGAGCGACTGAGAAACCGTCAAGTAATGGAGCGTTTAGTGCGACTTGTGCAATTATTGGGAATAGCTGGGGCACCACTACGGGGACATGATGAAGGTGAAGATGTTGAGTACCGTGGCCTTTACAAGGAGATGTACAACTTATTAGCTGATTTCGACCCTCTTCTAGGCAGTCATATAAAAAGTGTAGGTAAAAACGTGACGTATACCTCAAAATCCATTCAGAACGATATCATTTCGGCCATTCACGATGTTATGTTAAATAACATAAAGAAAGAAGTGGATGCAGTCAAATACGTTTCTGTTATTATGGATGAGACTACGGACTGCTCGAGGCATGAGCAGGCAGCACTTCTCATTCGTTGATGTGGTGACATGCTTGAAGTTCACGAAACACTTTCTAGCGTTCAAAGAGCATTATCCACAAAATTCTTACATCTCGCTGATATTGTGAAGGTCTGGAGCTGATTGGCCTTCCGCTTCATAAAGTTCTTTCACAATGCTATTTATTTATTTATTCACTGAACACGACAGGTTGGATACCTAGTTCTGATGTTCAAGATACATGTCATATTCTACACACGCACATATTTATATATTTGGAAATTCATATTGATAAATTGTCAAAACAATTCATTACCTTATATGCGAATGAAATTGACTTATTTTTATATTCAATATATCTATATCAGGGCACGTTTTAAGAATACAATTATATATAGAGCACATTCTCCTAATAGGCGATATGTCTAATATATTCGTTCTTTGGGCCGGGAGATGGAAAACAGCATCACGAGGTCGAATAATTCTGTGCGGGACTTGCAACTCTATTTCCGACAATAAGCTTTCCGAGTAAATATTGTTATGTAGTAGTCTGTTTAGGAAAGAACAGAAAATTAACTATTCTGTTTTCCAAAGATTGTAATGTGTATTTGTTTGCTAGGTCCAAGTACTTTTCGAACTTAGGATATATTCCTGTTTCTTTGTAAGTCAGAAAGCGAACAAATTTAGACTGTATACTTTCTATTTGGCGAGTGTTCTTCTTTGTATTAAGATGCCATACTACTGCAGCATATTCCGAACATACGCTGTATATAAAATTTTTAGAACTTTTATATTTGAAAAATCGCTTCCTAATCTCATTAAAAACCTTAGGTTCCTGTGAGCTTCACTAATAATGCGTTTAATGTGCATATCAAACGAGAGGTTGAGCTTTAATGTCACGCCAAGATCCGTAATAGAATCTACTCGGACCAATAGTGAATCATTAATATCAAGGAAGCTAAAGAAACAAGGTAGGTGCCACTGGGATATGCGCAGTAGCAAGTGACGTCATTAGCCGACAAGACTCGAGGCGCGCGAGAATTAAAATACGGAGCGCTGGCTTGCCAATGCGTGTTGTGGTATATATCAGAGTGTGGTTTTGTTTTATCCTTTCGTGTGTGTTTGTGTTAGATTTAGTGTATTTTGTATTTCTGAAATTACATTTACAACATGCCATCAGCGTGTGCTCTTGCTCAGGGTTTCCACCAGGATTTTCAGTTTAGGAAGCGGGGGGATAAAGTCAAAATTGGGGGGGTGTAAGTGAAGTTTTGTATCTATTTTTTTCTGTCGATTTTCCCACAAAAATTTTAAGGTTGGAGGGTGTTGTTGAGACTTTGGAGGTATACACACCCACAGGGGTGGGTCTGGCGGAATCACTCCTCTTGCTGCTTGTAAAAACAGAGGTAAGGTACATGATAAAATAATAACATACCATAGGTTTCTGAAAGAAAAAAAATCTCTTCGTAGCAGTTGGGTGTATTTGTGCAGGAGGACGACACTTTTAATCCGGACAATTCATATATTTGCTCTGAACATTTTGATGAATCAGATTACATTCGCGATTTGAAAACTGAATTGCTCGGTTAATCCCAGTGGCGGATCTAAGGGAGCAAGCGCCCCGGGCGACAAACAGCTAAAAGTTAAAAATAAAACTTCCTAAAATGAGGAAATAAAATTGCCGTTTAAATTGTAATTGACTTAAACGTGTTAAGAATTTCAATACTGGCGCACTAAGTCATTTTTATGTTATTCCATACAATCTCCCTTCATCTTCAAAATTCAAAACTATGAAGTCAGATAGGCAGGTCTATTACCTTACTGGAGTCAGTAATAGCGATGCCACGATATGCTCCAGAGATAATAACAAAAGTACACTACGTGATGCGAGACAATGTTGTGCCGTCGGGTCGGCCGGTCGTGTTGTTTGCCTTAAAAAAAAACGATGGAAAAGGCGGCAAAATTTAATTTTTCCCCCATAGGAAAATTTCTAGATCCGGCACTGGTTAACCCAGGAAAAAATTAAAATTAAAAGATTCTGCAGAACCTCATTTATTATTGTTTACGGACGTTCGAAACAAAGCAAGTAGCGCAAGATGTGAAAATCGGAAGAAACTTGTGTCAGATATCTTAAAACCTCAAAGTTTGGTTATAAATCTAACCGATTCTGCTGCTACAAGCAATGATCCAATTATTGTAAGTGACGGTCAATTTGAAGGATTTCTGCCGGAGAATTGTTTATTAAAAACGTAACTTTTCAGATGCAGAGGAAAAGTTCTAGCTTTAGAAAACAAAATATCTTATCTCGAAAAAGAATTATCAAAATTTAAAAAGGTTGGTGACAAATTTAACAAGATGTTTTCAAAAATCCACCATGAAATGCTTCTTAATGTCGCATGTAAGACCCTGGGAAAAGGATAATATTACTAAAGCTGTTATAGTACGTGCACCATCGAAAAAGTGCTTTGATTATTTCAGAAGAGTTTTGTGTTATCCTCTCCCAAGTCCCTGCACTTTGTACAGACGCCTTAGTGCGATAACATGTCCACCGGGTTTATTAAATATCAGTTTGGAACTAATGACACTCCAGACACAACAAAATCTAATTGCAAATCATTTTGCCAATGTCCCTTCTGTGTGTTAAAAGCATGGGTACAGCTTGTGTTCGTATGTTTTATCCTCTTGCTCTCTTGACTGCAGCTGACGTCATACGAGCTAGACTCCAGACGATAATATGCGCGTGGCACCTACCTTGTTTCTTTAGCACCTTGATTAATATTGTAATCGAATTTCAAATAGTTCCTCTATTTCGTATAAGACATTACACTACATTTTGTAATGTTTAATAACAACATGTTTGTTTTGCACCAATTGGAAACTGCAATGATGTCGTTTTGTAAGGCTACATACAGCATCCGATTCGGAAGAAATACTGCGATAGATTTTTAAATCATCTGCATACAGAAGTTTGTTAGAAGATATTATTACAGCAGGCAAGTCATTTGCATATAACAAAAACAAAAGAGGTCCAAGGTTCGATCCCTGTGGTACCCCAGATTCTACGGTTATAATATTTTTGTAACGCACACGGTGTTTACGATGTTACAAATAAGACGCTACTAACTTACATTTTTTTAAAAAAAGTTGAAAGTTACAAGCTTGCTAAGAAGGATATCGTGATTAATGACATCAAAGACTTTCGAAAAGTTTGTATAAATTACAATTACTTGACCTTTATTATCTATTTGTGTAGCTAAGAAATGTATAAATTCAACAAGGTTATTTGCAGTCGATTTCTTTGGCAAGAAGCCATGTTGGAAGAGAGAAATAATTGGACGAACGTGTGAATATATTTGTTAATGTATAATAATTTCGAATACTTCAACTGCTGCAGATATTAGGGCTATTGGGCCATAAATTTTAGGATCATTACTCGTGCCAACACGTTTTGGTATGGGACAGATATCGGCAAGTTTCCATTGGTAGGGAATTCACAGGTTTGTTGAAAAGTACTTGTAGCGGATATTTCAGTATTTCAATACAATCTTTGATAACATAGGGCGATACTTTGTCAGGACCAAAAGATGACCAAGGTTTCAGTTTCTTTATAGCTATGATGGAGCAAGCAATATGCAAGGAGAACGCACAGTTTTACAAAGGAGAATAAGTGACATCTGTGGTAGAGTTATCACTGTGCATTGTTATGGCCACTACTTAAATTTAGTACTCGTGGATAGCATGAAGACGGAGAGACAGATATTTTCTTTCTTCGGGACATTAGAAGCACTGCATGCGTAGATAGAAGGAAGTGCATCGCTCGATGTGTAGTTTTTGAGCGGATTTCAAACAGTGTTAATTTAAAAATACAAAAACTAAAGAAACTTTCAGAAATAAGATGGGCCTGCAGGGCCGAAGCTGTAAACGCAGTAGCAGACAATATCCGCGTTGTTATTGATTGCTTACAGGAGCTGCAAAATTCGACGAAGGACTCGTTACGTGCGAGTCAAGCCAGGGGTCTATTACAATCTGTGAAGTCTTTCGACTTCATCAATTGGATATGTTTACTAACTCCTGTTTTGAACTCCATCAATAACGTCAGCAAACAACTTCAGCAAGCGGATGAAGATATTGACATGGCTATGCTTGCTACTGAAACTCTTAAGACAACAATTGAAGGCTTTAGATCAGACAGGAATTTCGACGCCAGGCATGAAGCTGCAAAAGTTCAGTGCCAAGATCTTGGTTTCCTGATTCCCCTAAATTGTGATAAGAGAATACTTCTTGTTAATGTTCGCATCGATGATCATCCCGAGACAGAATATGTGAACTCAGTGAAAGAGGAGAAAGCGTTTTACGCGGTTCTCGACAAGGCTTTGAGTGGACTCAGGAACAGATTTTCCGGAAAGGTTGTCAGTGTATTACGAGCATTCCAAGAAGTGTTGATACATCCGACACCATCTGAAAAGGAAGTAGCATATGTGTGTGGTATCGAAGCTAGTGACATCGTTGGAGAATCTTGCCTAATTAGGAAAGATTCACTTTTCAAGTAGGTTTCGAATGTGTGTGACTTAAACGACGCTTCAACAGCCTCCCTCTCTCTACCCAACGTTAAAGGAAGCTCTGAAGGCTTGTCTGACCATTCGTGAGACAACTGCGAGTGCCGAGAGAACATTTTCCAAGATCTCGCTTGTTAAGACAAAGATTTGGATCACGATATCATATGACCGTTTGGAGGTTCTTCTGATGATGTTTGTAGAGAAAAATCGATGTGAAAATGTACCCATAGAAGCTTATAAACTATGGACCTCGAAGACTAATACTTTAAACATTTAAAGGCAAGTGTTCAACATTTGAGTCGTCCGTTTGCAAAACCAACTATCTGCAGTTTCTATTATAGCTGATTTTGCAAACGTTCGACTCATTTGTATATTAAAGAGTATCGTATGTATGGTATATTTTACTACTAACATAACAAGAAGTTTGGTATGTTAGTTAAATTAACTTATCCTTAAGTTTCATATTACTAGAAAATTGGTATTCCTCTTCCTACTTAGGGTTTTGATTATTTTTAAAAATTCTGAAATGACATTATTTTGAAGCCTGTTTGCTAGTGATATTAAGCGCTATTAAATCTTTCAATATCGGATGTTTTTGAGTGAAGAGACAAAAATTAATTGTGTGAAAGGTAATGACCTAGGTGCAAGTAGAATTTGAATTTATAAATTTGTACTGCAGTTTTAACTATTGGTCTATGAAGAATACAAACAAGAACGTTGACTAGTTTAGTAGTTTTGTTTTTAGAAGGATTGTTCTATCGCTTCAACTTCGCAAAATATAGAAATTTTATGCACAGTTGTAGTGATTTGCAGAAATACCAAATTGTAAAACACTGGCAAAGAAAACTAAGTAGAGATGGTGGAAAGGGGGCGCAAGGTGACTCAGGGGCGCTACATGAAGAGTCCCCCTTGTACGAAAATCCTGGAGCCGCTAGTGCTTCCCCCTCTCTGGAAATTGTACAAATCGAATACTGCTCCATCCTACTTTACTGTTTGCCGGTGACCGGAAACTGGTGCCATGCACAATTAACATTGGGTCCGAATAACAGCCATAATGGCCATTTACTGGCTTTCCGCAATAAGTGGCAAAGTATTCAAGAAATATATCGTCGTCGGAACTGCAATACCCCCTATGTGGCAAACCATCAATTTTTCAGGAAGGCCAAAAAAACCGGTTTCTGTACTACAGTCTTGAATACAATTTAGGTACTTTAAAGTGGTTATATCTCAAAAAGTAGAAGTTATTTTCACATGAATTTTTTCTTCAGTATGCAGAGTACACAGAACTATAAACTGGTGCAAAAACATGAAAAGTTAAAAAATGCCACATAGGGGGTATTGCAGTTCCGACGACGATATGTCAATTTCTTTCTGCTGTGATTACCAATGTTTCCTCTTTCAACGTGTGTATTTTTATCTATGACTATACGTGTATATTAATTTTTTAAAGAATCACCGATTCATACCTGAACTTTCTCTTTCTACTAACGATGGTTGCTAACGATGCACACAATGAGGGCTGAATTCGTGTGTTCACAACTTCATCACTAAATAACTGTACCTCACAAAATTTGAAACAGTTAATGAGAACGCAGATTATATCTGAACAGCGAAACGATTGACCAAAAACATAAGTTGCGCGAGTCAAACATCAGACGCATTATTTATTTACTTTTAAAACTGTAGTGGCCGGAAACTGGTGCCGTGACCCTACCTTGTATCAATTGTAGCTGAATTTGGAACAAGCTTCGGCTCAAATAGAACTTCATGCACTAAAAGGCACGGCAAATATTTAAGCGGTGATTGCTGACGTCAAAACAAGTAAAAATGTTTTTGGGTGAAATTCCGCTTCGTTTTGGAGATCTAGCCCAAAATCGACGTCTAACAATGGGAAGAAAATAAATAATTCTCAATAAAACAGAAACGACACATTAAATTAAAAAAATCGTTTGTGGAAATTCGCTTTTAGCTACACGGTGGATATCAAGAGTAAAAACACGAAATTCACCGTGTTGTCAGTGTAGCCAACACGGTATAACGTTTAACTTTTTCAAATGACACTCTGTTGTGTTATGCGTACTTAACATGTTTTAGTTATGATAACATACGTAAAGCACACATTGCAGTGTTGCAAACTATGGATAAGGCAGACAGGTATTCGCGATCTAATACAAACTACGTATTTTCCTAGGATATTCCATCCAAAGTGCAAAACCAAGAAGATAGCAACTCCAAATTTTGCAGATAGATACCGTAGCAATTTTTTTAATTTACCGCTCTGTGCGATGCATGACAACGTGGCAACAGTGTAACAGAAAGTTTTACCAAAGGCCAGTAGCCTCTGGGCCCACCATGGGCGTTTAGAACGCTACAACCCGGCGAGGCGTAGAGAGGATGAGCCCTTGGATGTCCTCCTGGGACATGGCAAGCCATGCATTTTCAATAAAGGGATCGCAACCAAGTTCAACACCTTGTCGATATATCGTTGGCTGGTCACATGTCCGTCAATGCGTAGAAGACACGACCGGGCACGAAATCCAATGATACCCCATACCATAACACCAGTGTCGGATTGACGTGGCGCTGCAAAACGCGGACGCCGGCCAGCCAAATGCCACGGTACTGCCAGATACAGATGCGGACATCATGATGTTGCAGACAGAAGAGAGATTAGTCTAGAAAGATGATGTCCTGCCATTCGGCTCTCCATGTGCGTCCCCATTGTAGTCGCTCATACCTATGCAGTGCAGTCAGCCGCAGAAAATATGTCCCATTCTGCTAGACGAAGTAAAACTGTTTGTGATGATAATGGGTGCTGTTCAACATCCGCCAGTGCGTGCGACAGTGTTCGGGATGTAGCTGTTCGATCCGCCAGAGCCATACGCACAAGCCCTCAGTTCTCGCGGCCCATGTTATGGCGCGGTCGTTGGCATCTGGTATGTCGTTGGGTAGTGCTTTTGTGGAGCCATCGGGTCCATATACACTGTACTGTGGGCGCAGTCCGTCCAATACGGGCACCAATGTCGCTGAAAGATAAACCGCACTCGTGATATGCCACAATTGTTCCGCGATCAAAGGTGGAGGGCGGTTTATTCAACCTGATTTTTCTAACCGAACCTAACCTATCCTAATGTAAAATATAAAAGCAATCAAAAGGCTAGCAATTTTTTCATAAGTATGAAGTAAATAGAAAAGTTACTATTTTCTCAAACAAAAAATAAAAAAAAAAAGTAAAATAAACGAAAAATGGCTCTGGCTGGGAATTGAACCAGTGCGGCCTGTGTAGCAACCCGCCAACAAATCACTACACCAACTGGCCACCGACTTCCCAGCTCTTTGGAGCTCGTAACAATTCTAGCTGGGATTGCAGTGAACGCGAGATGGTTGGCAATAAAACTGCACCGAGTACGACTATGATTCTAATAGGCTTACCTGCATGCGGTTAAAATTCCTTTGATAATATATCAATATAATGATAATATCCCTGGCAGAAAACTCTGGCCATGATTTGGGAGTGAAATACATCAGAGTGTCAGATACCTGTAAAGGTACAAAAGAACAAAAAACATTTAATCAAATTAGAAATATACATCCACTGATTTTTATCCGTAATTAAAGTTATTTTATTTGCCTATAATTAAAGTTATTTATTTAGTTATCTTCATCTATTTCACAATGCATATAAAATAGTATTAGACCAACATAGAACTGGCTTTAAGTCAATCGGTGCTTTGTTCTAAACTTTCGATGCGTCCTCATAAACAAATTTAATTTTCGGAAATAATACGATACACTCGCACCCGCAATGGTTGGCGCCCCCAAAATTGTAGCGCTCTGTTCGTATGAACAGTTCGAACACCTCTCGAGTCAGCTCTGGGGGCCGATTCCCGAAAAGACGTTAGCTTGATCACGCGTGCGAATCTCTAGCGCTGGAAGAGGTCGCGAGGTTAGCAAAAATTGTATTCCTGACACGTCACGTCTTGGCGCTGGTGCTCGTTAGGTTAAAATATTCAATCATTATACCTTGTGTAGAGGCTATAACTTTTCAGCCAATCAGATTGCGAGATTCCGGTCTGATTTCAATTATCGATTGATCGAACGTATTAAATAATCGATCAGCGAAATGAAAGTTGAAGGCAATGACTTCAGAACTCGAAAAGTAAATAACAAGCAAACCAGTTATAAAGTTACAGATGAACAAAGTAAAAAAAATGATTGAATTTACGAAAAACAATCCATATTTGATTGCCGGAACATCTTCTATATGAAAGAAAGGTGAAGAGAACTTGTGGCATGAATTGACGAAACTTCTAAAATCTGGAATTCCTCTAGTAATTTCAGTTTCGGTATGTAAAGTCATTATTGAAAGGGTGTAAGTGGGTGTACTTAATCCAGTAATCCAAAGAGTTCCAATTGGGTATCACAACACCACAAACTTCCTACCATACAGTACATATTTTAAAAAAATATTTGTGTTTGAATATTCTTTTAAACTTTTGTTAAAAAGAGCCGGCCGCTTTTCGACCTCTTCGATCAATGTTTCAATATCTTCATCCATTAATTCGCACATTAGGCCTACAATACACAGAAAAAGTTGTTAACTTTGTGATCACTGCTGAAGGAATGATAGCTGTCGTACAACTGTTTTGTCGTTGGTCTGCGGTACGCCAATGCTATTCTATGTTGTGAGCCAGCCCTGGCGACAGTTTTGTCTGCGAGCTGTCGGGCAGGCTCGATGACATTTTTGTCTTTCTCCTGTCATTGTCGTTGGTGTGCGCACTCTCATTTAAACTACATTGCCAACGACAGGAGCCAGACAGTCGTACGACTGTTTTGTCCCTGGTATGTGCATAGTCTAAGGCTCGGGCCGGGATAGGGAGGCAAAGGAAACGAGTTGTTGAGGGAAAATGTTTGAAAAAGCTCCTTTATCATGGTGGACCGCTGGAATCGAACAACTAAAATACATACCAATCCCCTATTTAATGAATTAATAATGACACATGGCTTTTCGTAACAACTTTTGGATTATTGGCTGTCGCTGTGTGAGTGTGTGTGTAAAGATGTGTCTGTGGTAATGCAAACTGTAAATGTATGTAGAAATGCAAACTGTTTTGATATGAACGAACTCATGTGATTCATGATAAATAGGCGAAAATAAATAAATATGAACAGGTCCTCCGACTAACCGGTTAACTAACAAGGTGGAGACACACTGACCGCTCGACTACCTAATAGGCCCACCATGAGAATGTACTTATTTTCTTTTTTAAAAAACGGACCCAAGGGTTATAATTAACCATTAATTACACTAATAATTTTATTTCATCTTTTCTGGATAGTAATATTCAAGGAGACAAACTCAAGAAGATACTTTCACTTTTAACGGGTGTAGAATACTGTGTCCTCTGCGCATTTGGTCCGAATGAATAAAGCAAAACTCCCGACTTCTGTGTGTTCAAATGTACTTTTATAAAGTGTATAACGAACCTTAACGAAGCGCAAATTAAATTTACTCTATTACTGTAAAGAAGTCTACTATAGTATACACAAGGGTTATAAAACTGGCGAAATCCTATGGTGTCCTCAATACCCAAATATAGGGTACTATATGTTCACAGAGTACAAGAGTGTTTTACTAACTAAACACTTTAAAAATATATATTTATGTACTACTTAAGAAAACGTACTGGTGAATGTGAGTTTATTGGCAAAACTTATCTAATCTACAGCTGATATATTTCTTGTAAAGTGAGTATAGGTTTATATAATATGAAATATGTATGTAAACAATTATCATGTGAGCATAATAATTGATGTAATCATATCACGTTTCTATTCTATGAATACGGACATAAATTCATTATGGGACGCGTGTGAAATTATCCTAACGTCTTCCATCCTAAAATTCCAAATGAAGTAGGCTCGTCCCCAGTACCTCTTTTAGAAATCACACAACACTACAAATATACAGAATTAAGACAAAGGTTAGTGGTAATTACCAAACTGAGAAAAGCTTAGTTCTAGCTAACGGGTTTGTTTCAAAAAGATTGTCGATACATGCTAAAGAAAGGCCCAGTAGTGAAAGTGTATTTTGAGTGGGTATCCTGTCATATTACAAGTAGTATCCAGAAAATTAAAAATAATTTTATAGTTAATTAACAGTTACTTACGGCCCTTGTATTTCCTTCATTATTCGTCCTCTTAAGGGGCATTTTATTATTCAATGTTTATACAAGATCATCTTCAAGGATCGTATACTATTCTGCGGCCATTTTTTTTTTTTTTTTTGTTAACGAATGACGAACTCTCTCGCTTCCTACCTCACGCTCAAAACGTAGACGTTAGCCGCTCGCAAGCTATCGCCAAAAACGTTAACGAACGGTCAGGAATACAAATCAAAGTGTCGTTAACGACTGAAGTTCGACGCTCGCACTCTGTCTAACGTAACATCTGTTCGGGAATCGGCCCCCTGGCACCAACATTCATAGAGCTAACCAGGGAATAGCAACGACTCCTTCGGTTTTACCTCGGCTATCTTCGGTTGATTTTACGTCACAGAGCGGGATCAGCGAGTCAAGATCACGCGAAACACAATGTAAATCAAATGGACGCAGCTACATAGACAACAAATAAGTCCACATTTTAACTAAATAAATATATTTAAAATATTTTTCTTTTCTTTAAAGTATAGAATAGACATGCATCCTGTGTGCTGTTGAGTAATGTAGAGTGAAATTATCATTTTAAAAGGACAGTGCAAAAAAAATATGGTGGGTATGTATTGTGCACTTGCTTGCTGTTGGAATATGCTTAAAGAAAGGTTTCGGAAATATGCTAGAAACACAAATAAAAGTAGTTTCAGAAATGAAAAACGTTTTGAATGATAGTATGTGAACAAAACAAATCTGTCTTTTCAAAAAGGTACTGTGAATGCTCTTTTAGAACTCTAAATATGTTATGAAGTCCCCGGTTACGGCTACTTACGCAGGGCTAGAGTACCAGAATTTTTACAAGGTATACCTTGCTCTTTTTTTAGTTACAACAAACATCAATATGAGGATGAAATAATTTTATTTCTACTCAAAATGCTTTCCAGTAAGGCAATAATTAACTTGTAGCTACAGCTTAATTTAAAGGAAAAAAATAGGGAAAATTCGATTCGATTTTATCGAAAAAAAAAAAAAAAATGAAACACCCTGAAATATTCGAAGGATTAGCTTATTCTCATAGAAGTCACTTCGAACGGCCATTTCTCGCCTCGCAATTGTCTTATTTACATGAAACAAAGAAGGATTTATTCCCTACTCATGATATACTGTATGTACATACAATAATTTACTTGTATTGTATTTAAAACTCTTTATTTAAAAAAAAATAATGAAAATCAAATTTAAAAACTTTGAGCTTTTGCCCCCACTAAGAAATACTTTGATCGCATTCTTTTGTAACGCAATAACATGTTTGTATTGACAAACAATAAAATACTAGTTTTATTTGTCTTTTGTGGTGAATAATAAATATTCAACAGAAATGAGTCGCATAGAAATATCTATCTATTCAAGGCTGTAACACATTATTGATGTAATATAGAGGAATTATACCGAGCCGCCGTAACTCAGTGGTAAAGATTTGGCGTAGTGTTCAGGAGACCGTAGGTTAGATCCCAGTGGCCGACCATCCTGACTGAGTTTTTTCCAGGTTTTGTCCTCAGTCACTCCAGGCAAATGCACATTCAACATAGGCCCTGGCCGACACCTTTCCGAATATTTTCCCTCCCCTATCCTGACCTAAGCTTTCGATGCCTAAAGATCATAAAGGCAATTCAATAGAGGAAATAAATAAATAAATAATGAGTTATCATCTTACATAAGCATCAGTGTGAATAATGAGCCCCTTGGTTTTAACTGTGACCTCCATCTAAAGTCTGTCCTACGTTTTAATTTTGTTTCTGGAGAAAGAACTCTAGTACGCACACACACGCAAATATGTATTTATTTATTGAACAAAACAGGTTCGGTCACTAGTTCGGTATATATACGAGCAGTTTGACTAAAAAGTGGTGTAAGTCCAAAAATTTCGGAAAGGGACTAACAATATTTTCAATATATATATATATATCGAGAGAGAGAGAGAGCTTTATGGTTACATATTCTGTACAAACAATTACAATACAACAATGAAATTCACTAATTTTTACATTAAATATGTCTAAATCGGGACATGCTTTAAAAATATCAATTACATGGAGATTACGAGGTCGAGTAACTCTTTGCGGGACGTGCAACCTTATTTCGGACATTTTTTATAAGTGAATTTTACTGTGTAGAAAAGAGAATAGGAAATTAACCCTTCTATTTTACAGAGATTGGAATACTTACTAGGCCAAAATAATTTTTAAACTTAGGATAGATTCTTGTTTCTTTGTATGTTAAAAAGCGAACAAACTTAGATTATATAATTTCAGTTTGCTGAGTGTTCTTCTTTGTATTAGGATGCTATACTACTGCAGCATATTCTAACTTCAACCGAACATACGCTGCCTATAATGTTTTTAAAACATCAATATTTGAAAAATCTCTTCCTTGTCTCATTACAAACCCGAGATTCCTGAAGGCTTCACTAAAGATACGCTGGATGTGTATATCAAATGAGAGTTTGGACTTTATGGTCGTTGTTACGCTTGACTACAAAAGAAAACGTAAATCTAACTGTTTTTGGTGTCAGGTTCATGCAGTGAGTTTGTATGAGAACCAGGAACAGATAATTTTTGAAGTCTGAGTCCTCGAATATTGCCATCCTCTATCGCATGATTTTTTTTTTGTATTTGAATTTATTTACAGTCTTTAGGGATCTCAGGCCTGGATTGGGTGGGGAGAATGTTGGAAGGTAGTAGGCCAAGGCCTAATTTGTAGGTACCATTCCCGAGGGAAGTTTCACCACATTCGGCAACACTGTATGTAGTCAATGCTGTACAATGATTCGTTTTTCAGAGGTCTCTTCATTTGTAAAAAAATTACTAAATTATTTTATAATTTTGCAATTGTGTTGCCAACTATTCAATTTTAGTTTAAGTTTTTATCTATTTTATTAATTTATTTAGCTCAATTGTACAGTAACTTGTAGAGATTTATAATTCTTTAATAAAGGTTTGTTTTGTTTTCAATTTAATTTCTATTGATCTAAATATTTTCCTGCTAAGAAGATTGTGGATTGATTGTCCTTCGGGTACGACAGATTAATATACAAAAAAAAAAAACAACGTTAAAAATGTTTCTATCAACTAACTTTGGACAAGAAAAAAAAATCAAATACACAACTGAATCTATAAAATATATTTTTAGAGTTTCAGATACATTGAATTAAATTTGCTTTATTTATGGCCTTTTGTCATTTTCGGCTCAGCCCGGGATGGAGTAGGCAGAGGATGGGGAAGATTAGGGCTTTTCATAATTTAACATCCCGGCATCGTGTTTTCAGATCTATCATAATAACGAATTGAATTTTATTTATGGCCTTTAGACATCAAAAGCTCAGGCTGGGATAGGGGAGGGAAAAGATTCGGGAAGGTGTTTATGTTGAAGGCGCCATACCGATATTTTCCTGGTGTGACAGGAAAACCCTAGAAAAAACAGTCCGGATGATCGGCCGCTGAGATCGAACCCACGACCTCCTGAGTGCTACGCCAACGCTCTACCACTGAGCTACGGCGACTCGGTATCATTATAACGAAGTCCGAATACTGGGTATTTGAATCTGCAACCGAAGTCACACGAATCCATTGGATCGGATATCCTAAACCCTGAGGATCTGGATTTTGGATCTTGGGATCCGGGTTTCAGGTATCCGGATCCTTTGGGATCCAGATCTAGCCATGCCCAAGATAAAGAAATGCTGGATTAAGTGCAAGCTATTTTATGAGGTATTGAACCACGAAAAATTATAAGTTTCATCTAGGACATTGTAAATTTGCGTATGGTTTCCAATTCATTAACAAATGAGAACAAAGACTGGCCCCTCAGCTTTGAAAGAGAGGAAGAGATCTTAGGCCAACCCCTCCCCCTTCCGCTCATTAGCTGTGGATTTCAATTTTTAAAAAAAATAATAGAAGTGGGAGGTTTTAGACCTATGGGCCAGTGTGTGTACATATTTTTATTTTTAAATCCTGTATTCAAAAATTGTTGTAATGTTAGACAAAGAGCTGTAACACGAAGAAACGTCACTAATATTTCGTACACGAAGTAAACGTTACTAATGACTAAAGAGGGTCTATGTCAGAACGCCCACTGGTCAGATCGCCCACTTCTGAAAATGGTCAGAACGCTCACAGAAACGGTCAGATCGCCCACCAAAATGGCAAAACACGCAAATTCAGAAATGGTCAGAGCGCCCACCGGTCAAAACGCCCACTCGTAAAAATGGCAACAACGTTGGGTCTATATGCCAGAACGCGCACAGAAACGGTCAGATCGCCCACCAAAACGGCAAAATACCTAAATTCAGAAATGGTCAGAGCGCCCACTTCTGAAAATGGTCAGAACGCCCACCGAAATTCGAAAATAAGTCTTAATATGAATTTAAGTAAAACAAAAGTATTGTACAATCAACATGCTGCAAAGAAGGAAATATTGATTCACGGAGAGACAATAGGCATAGTTAATAAGTTTGTTTACCCAGAGCAGCTCAAAGCAACCTATGCTAAGTTGTCGAATTAAATAGAAAATGCAAAATGGCGTGTAGCTCGCTTGGATGATCACATTTTATTTTCAAGGGCAAACTATCAATGTGTCTCAAGAGTAAAGTTTATAATCAATGTCTCTTACGTCTGATGATGTACGACTGTGAAACTTGGATATCGAATGCGCGAACGACTCTAAGATAAAGACTCACACAAAGAGTTATGATGAGATGCATGATTCAATGTATTATGCATATGATGAGATGCAATCCATGTATTACATTGGATTCCCAAAGAGAAAAAAAAAACGTCCGAGACGACGTCCAAATGCAAGATGGGTAGATGAAATTAAATGCTTTTCAGAAGCTACATTGATGAGGATTGCAGATATGTGGAAAGTAAAGAGGAATACCTTTATCCAACAGTGGATAGAAAACGGCTGAATATGATAATAGTTCCTTACATTACGCTTCATATGTGTCTTTCCAAGTTAGTTAATTAAAAATTGTACTTAAAACTAATAGAATGAAATTGACTATATTTATCATGTTTTCATTCCCACGGCGAAAACAGCTTGAATTTTAAATTATATTTCAACGAATATTATATTTCGTTCATATTGCTTTAATGTGACGTGTTTTCAATTTCCCTTTTCTACTATGATATAGATTTTGCTTATGATGCGTTTTTCTAAGGCGATATATTACAGTTATTGAGAAATACAAATTTAATAATAGGGTCTTTTTGAAACGTACAAAATGATTTTACCGTTTTTAGAATGAGATTTCACCGCTCTGTTCATGATTGTTCAGATAGCTACATTTTTAGAATCGTTTATTAGTGTTTGTGGTCATGGTATTTCCATTAATTTCGCCTTGTTTACTATGGCGGGGTTAAAGTCGGTATACTTTCCTTCCACTCAAACATAAATTTACATACCAAATTATTATTATTAGTGCACATAATATAACAACATAATAATACATAGCAGATAATTATACTTAGGAAAAGAAACACACGCGAACGCAACATTATCATATAAATAGTATACTCGCTGCTGTAGCCTGGTGGTACCTTATGTGCACATCCCCGACTGGACTCACTTGTTTAAGAGTGGCCATTCTGACTGGTAGACTTTGTGAACGCTTTCCCAAGTTGTTTTTTTTCATTATGTTTGTTCAATATCGATTTAATATCAGTATTAAACTGCAAAAAATTAAAGTATTAATTGTGTACCTTGGTAGGGTTTGTATTTTCTAACCTGTGGGGATCCTGATAATTTTGGTGGGCGTTCTGACCCTTTTAAAAGTGGGCGTTCTGACCGTTTATGTGGGCGTTCTGACCATTTTCGGAAGTGGGCGTTCTGACCGATTATGCATTTGGGCGTTCTGACCATTTTGGTGAACGTTGTTGCCATTTTTACGAGTGAGCGTTCTGACCATTTCTGAATTTGCGTGTTTTTCCGTTTTGGTGGGCGTTCTGACCATTTTCAGAAGTGGGCGATCTGTCCAGTGGGCGTTCTGACATAGTCCCATTTTGACTACCAATTAGGTTTCCTAGCTTCCAAACGATGTGAGGTATCGAAAAGTGTTTCCTCTAAAAGTTGTTCAAAAGGTCCTAGCAGGGTAAGATGGTGAAAACTGCCTTGGAAGGAATCGTGATAAAAAATACTACCATATTCAGCATAAAAAAATTATGTCTTTCTACCAAATTTCAGCTCAAAAGGTGTTAACCTAACCTCAAAATAAATTAAAGTGTGTTTTTGGTAGCTTAGCGATATCTCGGCCGCATTTGCACCTACGATGACCTCCTTTTTTAAATTGATTTTTCTTTCAAGCTCTACAAGTAATTGTTTCATTTATGTTGGCGCCAAATTCAAATTTTAGAAAGGTTAGAAAATTTGAAAATTGAATTTAAAAAAACTATGACAACAGTTCGCTCGAAAAAAATATGTTATATATTTTTAGTGGTTCTAACACCATGAATTTTTTTCAGATGTTTTAAAGTGATAGAACATAACAAAAAACTAAAACACGTGACCGGGCTTCTTACGTAACACATGCATTGTAAATGCAAGTTCGAAAGCGCTATTTGCCACGTGGCCTTCGTGGACCATTGGTCAAGACGTAGACTTCTTAAGTGAAAGGTCCACGTGTGTTACGTAAGAATCCCGCTCACGTGTCTTAGTTTTTGGTTATGTTCTACCACTTTAAAATATCTGAAAAAAATCATGGTTATAGAACCACTAAAAATATATAACATATTTTTTTCGAGCCAACTGTTGTCTTAGTTTTTTCTTTAAAAAAATCAGTTTTCAAATTTTCTAAACTTTCTAAAAATTGTAAATCTCGCCAACAGAAATGAAACAATTACCATCTTGTAGAGCTTGAAAAAATCTTCAATTAAAATAAAAGAATTTCATCGTAGGTGAAAATCCGACCGAGATATCGCTAAACTAAAAAAAGAAAAAACACTTTAATTTATTTTGAGGTTAGGTTAGCATCTTTTGAGCTTAAATTTGGTGGAGAGCCACCATTTTTGATGCTGAATGTGGTAGTATTCTTTAAATGACGATTCCTTCTAAGGCACTTTTCACCATCTTACCCTGCTAGGCTTTTTAACGATTGTTTCATTGAGGGCAAAAATCAAACCCTTTTTCCAATTAAAATTTTGAAGTTGCACCCCGTAGTGGACGCCCCTGATTTCTGAAGCATCACGACGTGATTCCGCACATGCACTTTGGTATGAAAATTTTTTGTTTCAAAGATTTCTGTGCACTAGGAGCTGAATTATGGCCCTATTACGAATTTCGTGAAACACCCTGTATAATATTTAACCTGACTATTCCAACCTAACCTCACCTACTCTAACTTAACTTGTAAAATGTTAAAAAAAAAGTAATAGACACCAAAAGGGAGCAAATATTTATAAATACAAGGAGAAACATTAAAGTTATTTTTAAAAAGTTAAACAATATCACTTTCCCGGGAATCGAATACGTGTCTCCTGACCAGCAGCTCTCTACTGTATCCAACACATCAAACTGTCAATCGAAAAAGATTGGTTTTGTACGATCTGCTATTCTTAGCTGTATTCTCAACACCCACTAGAGCAGTGTGGTGGCATGCAGTTAAATGGGACACCAATAGATGAATGTACTACAGGGATTCTTTACGACTTACAAGCTCTCTATTATATAGAACATAATTTCATCTTCCGGGTTCCCTTTCTGTTACTTTTGTGATGAACTCTATGAACAACAAAGTACGTACAATGACAAACCATTCGTTGCCAGTTGATTGCTTGGTTTAGTGGATAAAACGTTGGGTCACTGTCCGTGCAGTTCGGGTTCAAATCCTGGCGAGTGACGTGATGAATTTTTTATCTTCTTCTTTTAAATAACTTTACTTTTTTATTTGTATTTATAAGTAATTGCGCCCTTTTCTTTTCTTTCACGTTATTCAACACTTTACAACATTCACGGAAATAGATCAGAGCTCATGTCATATTGTTCTTTATTATACGCAGTTCTCTGATATAGGCCTAATATCGAGAATGCGTCAACGAGAGAAGACGGGATAGGTAATGTCGGGTTAGATTTTTTTATTATCCTTGATGAAAATACCACATGTATTTTAATGTTGAGAGTATTTTTAATATCCAGTTTCTCTAACTCTTTCACTAACACTATTGTACTTGCACTCATGTTGCATCTTGGTGACTTCGTTCGCGGTTTCTCACAGTAGAACATATAAAAATTATTCAGTCATGTATTTCGTAGTGGAGCGAGTATCTGAAATTTAGAAAATAGTTTGCTACAATCTATATCATTGTGAGATAAGTTATAAAGAAATATCATTTCATGTAAATTATACGTTTTCTCCAAGCTCATCACATCAAAATTCTCAGATTTTTTTTTTTTTTTTTAGTTTGTACCTATTGCATTTAGAGTACTGATTCCAAGTAGAAATCGCGTCTTCAAGTTTTGAACGAACAGAGGCTTGATAGAGCTTTAGAAGAGTTTTACTTTTGCTGAATTCTCGTCCAGTTGTTAGCGGTGATTCAGCCAGACTACCCCGTTGGGGGGTATCACTCCCAAATTCTCTTACACTCTCCCAAACTGAAAATCCTGGCAGAATCACTGCTTGTTAGTACAAATCCGAGGCTTTTATGTGCTTCATTCATTATGTAACTAGCTGATTAGCCCGCTCGTTTGGTGCGGTGTGAATAAATTTAAGACTCTGGGGTGGGGCCCCCATACTCCCCCCCCCCCGAGGGACTGCGCCCGTTTTATCGTAACCAGACTCTACGGGGTACTGCGCCCTCATGGCGCAGATCTGTCCCTGTACCTGCTGGGGAGCTTCGCCCCATAGAGGAGATTTGCTCCATTTATTGTAACCTACTCGTGATGGTACACCTGCGTACCAAATTTCGTTTCTTTAGCTCGAACGGTGTGGAAAATGGTTTCGGGACAGTCATTTTGAATCGAAGATGGTGAGTTTTATAAACATTGTAATATTTTCTTGAAGTACTCTTGATAATACACCTTTATGCGAAATTTAGTATCTGTAGCTCAAACGGTGTGGAAAATGGATTTTTGGGTTCCGCCATTTTGGATCCAAGCTATATCTCTGAAGATAACAATTTTAGAATCAAACTGATATGATAACTTTGCAGAAGGGTCCAATGTCTGATCATGTGCGAAGAAATGATTCCAATAGGTCAAGCAGCTTTTGCGTGATGATAACACAAATATAGTCACTTTCATTTGAGCAACAAATGTTAGTTTCGAATCATATAAAACACCTAAGTCTCTAACTGTGGAGTTTGTTTCCAAAAGATAGCAAATCTGTGTCAACAATTATTCTCGAATCTTAAGGATAAACTTTAAAATCATCTTCGAATAACAATTTGTTAGAATTTCGTAGGTAGTAGGAAAGGTTGTATTTAGGTAATACAAAGAGTAAGGAACATAGATTCGAACCTTGCGGAACACATGTGGTAATCTACTGATTTTCATTCTTTGTATGCAATGAACTGCTTGCGATTTTAAAGCCAAGTAGAATGAAAGAAGTTTAATAAATGGCGACGAAAAATTATAATGATGACGTTTGTCTAATAATTGAGTTCAATTTTTTAATACATAACTTTTTAAAGTCGAGAAACTTGGAATTTTCTTTATCTTGTTGAGCTTTATCTAAGCTCATAGTCATGTCTTTGTGGAAATTAACTTGGGTTGGGAATGTCAAAAGGTACAAGCCACTAATCTATTTTCTTAATTGTGGTACTACACAGCTACACGTTAAGTATTCAACATACCATAAGTTATTCTACATTGTTTTATCCAATTATGTATCTTTAAATTAAGAAACGAAAATCTATTGAAGCAATGAAACAACATATATCTGCTTTACCTGCCACAGAAGAAAGTCACTGAGTCTTTGCACTCCTGAAGTTCGTATTATAAGGTCTGGATCAGATGATTCATTTGTATATAAGCAGCTACTAATGAGAGATTCTGAAATATCTTCTGGCTCCAGCAAATTCTCTTCTACTCCAACGCAGATGTCTCGAATGGCTTGAGTTATCTCTTCACGAGCTTCAAGTGAAATTGGGTAGAAGAAAACACTGTATTTTATTATTATTAATACGTTAATAAATATTATATCAGCATTAGGCCATGCAATGAATAATATTCAAACTTTCAAGCAATATATTTTTTTTAATTGGCACTATTTGCTTTTTAAATATATTTGAAAGTAACTAACAAGAAGTATAAAGGAAGGGTGAATGGCGAATACCTAAGCTTCTAACAAGATTACAAAAAAATTTTGACCAATTTTAGAAAACAAGATAGCTGGATTAAACTTCAGCCTCTGCTCTACAATGTGGTTATTAACATTTGGAAATTGTTTCAAAACTAACCTCCAAAAATTGAATTTGAAAAAAAGTATGTGCTGTTCGTAATTGCCTTACCTGGTCGTACAATGGGGAACACCTGGTCGGACAATGGAGAACAGAATTTCGTCACTATCCAATATGCATTAAATTTCATTTTATAAAAAAAATCTCAATGGGTACTGTAATGTTAAATTATATAATATACAAGCACAAACCTACTTGATAAATGAACACACTAAAATATCATAGAACTATGGGTTTGAGTTCTTTTCTATTTTTCAGTGATGGACCTAGGACTATTACAGTAATCACAAAGTATGGACGTTTGTTTTTCCACCCATTACATTCAGCATGTGTACATTTCGGACAATTGTCACCTCTACACCTATATCACAACACTCGGCTGCACCCAAACTCAAAAACACACACCGTGTTCGCCATTGCCCACCTGGCACGTCATTACAGAATCAAGTTATAAAACTTGTACAAAAACGTGGAACAACCACTGCAATAATAGAGGTTTACTCTTCTCATCTATCCAGTTAATAAAGATCTAGAATATAGAATATGTCTATTTAACTCTTAAGACTTAATGATACAACTTTATAGAGAAATTAAACATAAATCCATTCACTCCGCTCACTTCCACAACTCGGCTTATAATAGCGGTTCCATTTGTAGGGAGCAGCACTGAATCTCCGTGAACGTGGCAGCACCGGTACTTACCCTCTGACGTAGCGTGAAACTTTTAAATGGGGTGTTCACCATTGCTTACCCGTTTGCCATTTGTCGCCTTTCCCCTACAATTACGCTATTTTTTAAATTGTGAATAGCCAACGGAAAACCAAAAGTTTATTTTAATAAATTAACTTTAAACAGGACTACACATGTTTAAGAGTATAATAATTTATATACTTTTACTTTTCATAATTCCTTGGATATTCCAAATTAATTACTACCACACTTAGCGATAGCTTTACAGCATTATTTGGAATTGAATTATATCAAATCATTAAGGTTTCATCTCAGTTTCTTGCATTAAGTATACTTAATCATAGTGACAGTGGCCGCTATTATATATGTATGGTCCGTGGCCCAATCCAATGTTAATTGTTTTATTTAACAACTCTTGAACTACTGAATTAAGCAGAATGAAACTTGATACAGTGATTTATAGTAACGTCATCTACAACCATACCAAAACTTATTAAAATCCGTTAAAGTATGACAGAAATAAAGCGTTTGAAAATTTGGCCATTTTTCACTTTATCTTGTTGTAACGCTGACGCCATCAAATTACTAAATAATGTATTTTATCATTAATTTTTCATTATACTTTTTTACGGTATTTTAGAGATTGTTGAAATTACGTATGTGGGGGTTTCAAGGGGCACTGAGGTCAATTCCAATGCTAAAATAGTTTATTATTGAAATCCGAGACAGTGGTAGCCCAGAATATCATAATGTACATTCCCGTTTTCCCCGTCCTTATATATTTTATAGTTTGTTTGTGTACATCGGAATGTTTTTTAAATTTCAGCGCTACGGTTTTCTGTTACGTAGAAATATAGCATGAAATACTGGGAATTCAATCTCCTACGTCATACAACGAAAATCATCCTCTGATTGGCTTGACGTAATCAATCCGTTGCATTTCCGTAGCTATATGCTTCTCCCTATGTTACGTTCCTTATTCAGAAGTTTGAAGACAAAAAAACAAAAAAAGAGAAAGAACATTTACTTCATCACTTAACGAAATAATTAATATACAAATCTGCAGAACACATTTCAATAAGTTTAAACACCAGAACATGTTTTTAATAACAGAAATTGCTCGAAACATAGACAGGGGGCAGTCTTAACTTGCAATGTTCTTCTTATCGCTCGTTCGTGCAACTGTTAATATCTTGTAAATTTAGCTCAGTGCCGATCCAGGTGGTCGTGCGGGCTAATGCGGTAGTCTAGCGACTCCAGGATCGCGGGTTCGAATCCCGCCTCGGGCATGGATGTGATTTTAACTGTTGTCCGTAAGTAGGTTAAGAAAGATAAACGAAAAATGAATGGTCCCAATCGTATAAATAAACGCAATGTACTATGAAAGTTAAATAAACGAAATTTTTTTTTTTAAAAAAGTTGGTTAGCGCATGCAACTTTTAATTTTTTATACTTTCACCTAAGGCTGTTCGAATCCTATCAATGGCCGTGTTTCATTTTACTTCACGAAACGCAAGAGTACTTCAATGTGAAAGTTTCAATTTATGTTTTTGTTTCTTACATGCTTTTATTATTATTTTATACAATGACATATTAATACTATTCAATATATTCACGGCCTACAAGCACATTAAATTGTTAACAGATGGCAGTAACGAGCACTATTAATTCATGTGCTTTTAAGTTCTTGAAAAATACTTCACTAGCATTAATTAAAAAAGTATACGATTGTCGGATGTAAAAACCCACATTTTTTACAGAAAAAAGAGGTAATTCTTTTTAAATACAAGAGTTCTAAAGAGCATTATTAGAAGATATCTTATGATTTAATCATGAAAATGAAAAAGAAGAGCTGATATAAATTAGTGTTGAAGCTACCAAACTATATCAATATCTTAAAAAGTATTAAAAGTAAAAATCAATTTTAAATGAATAAAACGAACTAAATGACGTGTTAAGGCATACAGAAACGCTATTCACCACTTATACTATTTCTTTCGATCCATTTTTTCGATCTCTTTTTAACAATACTAACAAATCAAATACTGTTTGTATGTCAATGACAAGCAGTCGGAAGACTGATTACGTCATAACATGGCGGCGCCTAACTAAGCGCAAGGCTGAGACTCTTTTGAAGCAAGTCTTTATAACTCTTGATAGATTCATCACAGAAAGAAAAGAAAATGTTTTCCGTAGTCTGCTTTAATAGAAGAATTTTTTATTGCAATAAAAAATACTACCGGAAATGTCCATTGTAAAATCATCACATTTTCGTGAAATATACGTGGCGATTACAAGGGGTGCTGAGTTGAATACCGAATCTAATATAGTTGACTATTGAATTCCAAGATGGCGGGTCATAATTCTTAAAAATCATTAGATATTCGGGACATTTAATACGTGGCGGTTTCAGCAGCCACTGAGTTCAATTCCGAGTCTAAAATTGTTGAATATTGAAATCCAAGATACAGTGGCAGCGCAAGGCAAGTGAATTTGATTGAGGCCCTTTTGCGAACACATTCATGAGCGCAGACTGGTATTATTGGCCATAATATCCTACTTCCCCGTTATTCCGAGCCCCTCGGAAAGCTGGGGAACTCGTGGGGGCTCACTGGCCAAGACGAAAAACTTCACGTTCACTCGCTATAACCTATGCATGATTATGGAGAGTCATGCTTTTCAACCACCCACTACAGGCAAGCGCACAAGTAAGTCCTCAGACGGCATAGTTACTGCGTCCACAAATCACCATCGAGGTGCTCTACTGATTTATATTACGAGCAATTATTCACTTGTATAGACCGGCGCACTTTGGGACGACCCTCTCCCCCCAAAAAAAAACCACGGCGAAGTTAATACCGTATGAACACTGAGGAAATATTGGTTGGATTTTAGTCAAGGGCTTATAGGTGTGCTATATTCTTCACATGCACGTAGCTCCAGCGAGTGGGGCGAAATATTCTGGAAAATAAATATTTTTCTATTACCGGTGTTTTTTATTAAAGTATTGAGAAAGTGAAGTTAAATGAGTTAATAAGGTCTCCCAGGTACAAAATAGTGTTTCTTCCAGAATATTCTTAAGTGATAAAACGAACTCAACAATGCCAATATTTCAATTTTAAAATGTTTGAAGAAGCACCCGTTTCGAAATGGACATTTGACTTGTACCTGCTGCAGTATTATTTCAGGTACGCTGTGCGATACATCTAGGAAAATATATAATTTATACTTTTTGTAATAATATGTCAGACACGTAACGCATTACTAAATCGTAAAATATTTTCCAATTTGTTCACGAAAGCTCAAACCTAATCAGGAGTTTAATCATCACTTCCGAATGATTTATATCTCTTTTGGGGGGTAAGAACTCATGGACGAAATGGTATGATCCTCTGCATCTTAGAAGTCAGAGCGTGGTTCTCATTTCTACTTCATTTCTGTAATGAATCTAATCCATCACTCATGCACACCAGCTCAAATTCCACCACATTACACTACATGCTGAGTACTATTAACCAGACCTTCACTTCTCCGCTTTCTTTCATTAAAAATAGGTGCGGATTCTATACGCGCGCGCAACTCGTTTTCTCACGTTTGGGGAGGTTTTACGTAGACGGTTGCAACTAGTGGCAGCTAAATGTTTTATGCTCTGAAAGTATTTAATCTAAACCTTATATTAACAAAAAATCAAAGCTTGGCTCCTTTAGCGTTTTTTGTGCGTCTCAGTGAATTTGGAAAATTTAGTTTTACGATGTACAATATTCACATATTACAAAAACCTTAGGACAGGGCTCTCAATTATGTTAAAGGTATGATTACACTGTTACCGAACTAGAAAACTTACCATCAGTGCCGTAGTGAGAATGATGCACCTGCCTTGGGCGCCAAAGCTGGGGGGGCGGGGGCGGCAGAAACGGGGCATCGAAAACTATATATAAAAGGAAAAACTTCAAATTTGCTAAGTGCCGAATTAAAATTTGTCAGGTTAAAAAAAAGGTTCGTTTTTTCTTCATGCAAATCACAGGCAATTGGAGTTATAATATTTTTTTTCGCACAATTTATAAAAATATAAGTAGCATGCGCATTATTACGTTACTTTTTAAATTCTTATACAATATAATATATTAAAATTAAAGTAAATAAAATTTCAATTAAACGGGAGGGGGTGGCATTTCCTACATATGCCTCGGGCTCTTAAATGCCTCCCAACGGCTGTAACAAGCTTGGTAAACCAATCCTGTTACTCACATCAATAATGTAATATATGCAAATTTTTAAACATTATTTTTTTGAAATGTTATAGGTTTATAGGTAATGATCTGACCAGATCCGTATTTAGTGTACATATAAATTGATAAGTGTGTATGTAACCTTTTATTCATTATTGATATTTACATGTTTGTTATTTTTCTGTATTATGTTATGTACTTGTATTTTTTTAATTCCATGTATTTCATATGCCTTATATTTCTTTAGCGTTAGTTTAAAAAACGAGGGAATTTGGATACTGTGTACTGGACTGTGGAGCGCGGTAAGAAAGTGTGGGAAGCTTCAGCCAATCCGAGACCATTCTTTAAATTTGGTCCAAGGGGGTAGGAACCGTATATAATGGGAACGCGTCTCGCTGAGACCGCACGTAATGACCGACTGACCACTGCAACATTTCGAATCCCTGCAGCTGCGATGACCAGGGGTAAGCTCCTAGGTTCCTTCAGGACTTGTATTTTATAACTTTGAAATTCTGGAGAGCAAATAATAAGTTCAGTACACAGGTTTCACTTCTACTTTCAAATCTATCTCACTAATGTATTGTCTTAATGAGAAATAATTTTGTTATTTTGCAGATAGAGGGACGAGATACTCTGGTTTCCTGAGAAATGCGTACAAGATAGGGAACTAAAAATCTGAATCCTTGAAAGGGGAAGAGAGCGCCGAACCTCTCTCGTCAGTACTTTTATTTGAATTAAATCAAATCAACATGGGAGGGACACAACAGCGGTCGCATTGCTTAACAACGTGTATTTTCCATTCAAGGCGCACAATAGAGTCACGTAAAATCAAGCTTTGCCTAGTAAACTAATTCTGCCTCTACGGCGGAATTGCTGTCGGAAATACATATGTCAAGATTCCCTGTTCTGAGTGTGAATGTATGTGTGATGATGTGTGAAACCCTGTAAAAATTAATTAGATAATCACGTATGAAAAGCTCAAGTTCTACATGTACGCCCACCAACCAATCACTGAGCCGAAGCCAGTCCCATATACACAGTATCGCATCCTTCCCTCTCTGTATAAACGAACCGTAGGTCACACACCCCATCCTCGTTTCTGAATCTCTTCTACAAAACTTCACATGGTCACACTCCCACCCCTGTCATTGTCTAATCTTCCCATATAACTCCATGTTAAAGAAGATTATCGAACTGCTATTGTTAGGTCAACAAAAGCCTTAGACAATACAATCACTATACCAGGTGTTACCACTTGCACAATAGAACTAGTATAGCAGGTGATCCCTCACAACCCCATTGTTTTCTATTGTAATCCATCCCCCACCTCCATTTTTTGAAAGTGATATCTTCCCTAGGTAAAAGTTAAAATCCAACTATACCTACTGAATTATTATCTATCCTCTTACCTGTATAAGCTACAGCAAGATTCAGGAAAGCTTTCTTGTTTTGCTTTGTAAGTTCAGTGACTTCTGCAAATAAATGTTGGAGCTCCAACGGCCAATACTCTAGGTTACCGATGAATCGAATGCAGAGTCCGCGTGCATTTATGTCTTCTCTACAGGAAAGAGGAAAATCAGGAGTAAGTTCTGGCTAATACTATGCGCAAGCAACGCGGTTTGAAGGGTTCAACATTTAACATACGACAAGGAAGGTTTGGATACAGTATAGTGATATTAAGAATTTATTGTTTGTTATATTTTAGTTGTTGTTTCTAAATAATAGAATTATGCAAAGCTATAATCTAACGACATAATGCAAGTGGGAAAAACCTCCGCCCGATATCATTGAATCACTTCAACAAGTTCATGAAGAAAATCAATGGATACACATTGCTCAAGGGGCGATATGAGATATCCAGGAATATGCGACACAGCTCCTTCTAAGCATTTCAAACAATGACTACCGCAACTCCTTCCAAAAATGGCAGAGCCCCTGGATCAAGTGTGTGTGTGAGCAAGGATCATACTTCGAAAGTGACTTGGTGGGGATTGCCAAATATGTAAGTTATACAAACTGTTCGAGAACTTTAAGACTGCCTTTCGTACATCACCTCTGCCCCACATTATTCTCCGTTCCGATTAGACAAACTGGATTGAATTTTTTAAGGCCTTTAGGCAACTACGGCTCAGGCCGTATGGATGATGATGGGATGAATTGGTGGAATGAAGAAAGTGGGAGGAAACGGGAGCACCCCGTGAAAACCCACGCACACGGCGTTTGTCCACCACAAAGACCACATGGCATGAGCACGGATCAATCCGATGACGCACCAGAGGTGAGCCCTCTACCATAGATCTCATAATAAGCTAGATGTATCATGGTTCCGTATTAATGAGTGCGCAGAAACCGAAGGGTTTTTCTTCAGTAGCAAGAAATTTTGAATTCTGCGGCCAGATAGCGCTACTTGCTACTTGCTGCCGCTTTGGCATTCCACTAGATAGCTCTAGAGGTCAACTTGCTGTAGAGAGCTTGGATTATAAGTGAAAGAACAACGCAGAATACGACGCCATTGTATGCTTTAACAGTCCGGTTTGAGCTGTAGTAGACACAGCAGAAGAAATAAAACTTACGTTAAGTTCCGAAGTTTCAAATGAAAAAATTGACAATTTATTGCACGAATAGTTTAGTTCGGAGGATAAACAACATGGATAGACTGATAAATAAGGAACTAAACAGTATTATGCCTTGTTTAGGTTACTAACATTTTACGATGGTAAAAGTAACTTGTGTTCAGACAACCGAACTTAAATTGGTTATCGTGCTTGTACTACCATTGTCTGTAAAAAAAGAAAACAGGTTGAGGTTCCCGTAGTTGAGTAAAGAATTTGCTTGTTAAACGGGAGAGGATTAAATTATAAAAAAATGAACACAAATGAATTGATTATAGCGTCACATTTTGTATATTAGTTCTGCCATCATTCTTTTATATTTTAAAAGTAGTAAGCACTACTATTATACTATATACTTCGATAAAGAAAGAAATAAACTTACGAAGTGATTCGTGCCTAATAACTAACTTGCGTTTAGACAATCGTTTCTTACTAACGTTACAAGATAACCGTCGTAAGTTGACGCTAGTTAAATTTGAAACCCGCGTTAACGGTAACTACCGTTTATATTACTAAAATGAACTCGGGTTAACGTTAACGATGGTTTCGTTACTGAACGAAATCAACCTTCAGTTTGGAAAAAATTGTAGAAGAGGTTAGGACTATGTCACTCTTGTTCTTGAAATAGTGCGTTATTACAGAATAAGTTCTGGTATAATGGACGAAAATATTGAAGTTGCGGATAATGTAATCATTATTCTTGATACTAAAACGAATATCGAAGTGAAGTTCCAGTGACATTAATATTGTGTCAGATCGAACCTCCACTTGTGCTTGTAATTTGGAGAATGGAACAACTCCTAATTTGTAACGAGTTTATGTGTAATATTTGAGGCTATTTTGTAAACCCTGAACCTGATGTTTGCTAAGTGTGAAAATGGAAGTCTGGGTTAAATAGCAGAGATGTTGGTTTTTCTGATTGTGCTGTGTGAAGAGTGAAAGAGAAATTGAATTGGAGTTAAAACCTAGAAAGGATTCGATGTTATGTAGGAAAGCTAAGTAAATTGCTTTTGTATCCTTTTTAATTTTCTGTAAGGAAGAGAAGGAAATAACTGTGAAACAGGTAACCTTTTCATTAATATTATTTAATTCTCAAGTATATATAAAAGTGAAGGTTATATCTCCTTGTGTTGAAATAGAAGTATAGGGGAACTAGAGGTAAGGTAAATCCCCCCTGAATTTGTATACGAATCTATTTCTTGATTTCTCTATTCTTACTAATAAGAATTAATTTATTCCTTCCTGACATCGAAGCATTCAGATTTGCTCAAAGAGTAAATATATTATTTTGTTATTTGTTCATATCTTTTGAAAAAAAAAAAACTTTAAAAGCAATAAAGGTTTGGTAATATTAAACTGAAAGTATAGATTTTTATTGATCTAATTAAAGAATCTAGAAAATAAGTCATTTTAACAATAGAGTTAAACTTATTCGAAAGTGTTTGCGCTATGTCTATAAGTATATATATACAGGCAGAGGAGAAATACCCAAAGGAAGAGTGAGTACTTTTATTTCAGGCTGGATGTACAGATGAGATATACTATACTTCTTCTAGGTAAATTATTTTTATCCCAAGTATTAATTATGAATCATTCTTGCATGGGAGTCAAGTCTGATTATGGAAATCTCTGGTTACGATTTTCCCATCGATTTTTGGTAAGGCTGAGTTTCTGTTGTGGTTGGTAGGTATCGACGGATAGATTCTTACACACTACAACAGGGGTGCTCTAAAACAAGGGATATTACCGTAATTTATCACTTCCTCCCCCCCGAAAAGTAACTTTATAGTCACGCCACTAAAATATAAAGGTCAGATAAGTAATCAGAGCCTTTGAATCTATAAGAGCAGCTTGGATTCAATCTCCCCTCAAAATTATTTGTAGACAGGGGAGCTCTAAAACACTGTTATCGTAAATGTTCTTTTTGACCCCCAAAAAGTGACTTGCTAGTCACGCCACTGAAAAATAAATTTCTTATTTGTAATGAGAGCACTCGAAAATTTTAGGTACGTTGGGTTTCAGTTGTCGGAATATGTTGCCGGTCGGGTGGACGAGCGGTCTGCGGCGGTAGGCAATCGACTCGAAGGATCACGGGTTCTAGTCCCTTAAGGGGCAGGGTATGGGTGTGGATTTTAACAGCTAAAGGGCGAATCGTGATGGGCCGAAATCCAAAGTCCCATATAAAACTAAATTTTACCAGAGTTTACCGGAAAAATGTTTATTGACACAATAATTTATCATAATTTATCACTTTGCCCCTCCCCCAAATGACTTTCCATGACGCCACTGAAAAATAAAGGTCAAATTCGTGATCAGCGCGTTCGAAACTATAAGCATAAATCTCATGTATCCGGTTTCATCCTCCTCCAAACAGTTTTGTTAACACCGACCCAAACGCAATAGCATCTCGTTTACACGGACCACTAAAAATAACCATCACAAAGTGACGCATCTCAGTAAAACAAAACAAAACACTTTTTTTGTGTGTATTTAATCTGGAAGGATGCAATTTTATTTCGAGCATATTTTAAAAGCTTCACATCTTGCCTACTTCGAAAAAAAAGAAAAGAAAATAGAACAAAAAGTCTTTTCAGTGAGTTTCTACAGATAAAAACATGAAGGTAAACTTTAATTCGCTCTCTCGAAAAGTTTGAAAAAATTGGATACGCCACTTGGTGATGGGAGCGACGAAATGCCAAGTTGATACCATGAATTAAAGCCAGTGGCGCTACCTGTGTCTCCCTTGTCTCAGAGAGCAGTGCACGAACATTAATTGCCATTCAAAAAGTTGGAATTGATATTTTTGCAATATAGAAAAAAAGAACGAGAGAGAGAGAGTTTTTCTTCAAATGCTAAGATGGTTCCTTGCATTAGGCCAGGCCCTATTCCTTCCAAAACCTGAAGCAAAATATACCTTCCTTTCACTTCCTGTTCATATCTTTCTGTGTGACTGATTCATTGTGTTTTCATTTTTCGAAAGGCATTGATGGTGGAAGCGCGCGTTTAGTCTCCTTCCACTTCCATTATAAAGGAACAAGAGAAAACGGAAGACCTTACGTTGAGAACGTACTCACTAAACAAAAATGCTATTGGGATGAAAAGGAATTCATCGTTTTTCCTGTAATCAATAATAAACGTCTATTATTTAGTCTGTGCTTTAACACCATGTTCCCTCATATTGTTATTTTTGGTAACATGATATGAAACCGAGCGAGACTCATCTACCTATCTGTTTGAGGTGGGCATCCCCATTAATACTTGGCATACATGTTTAAAAATTGAAGGTCAAATATAATTGATAAAATTTTAATTATTTTCTATAAATGTTCTTAAATTATATTACTGGTACGAAATGTGGAATTACAGTGTATCCTATTCCATTATTTTCGAATCGAATGTAACTTGTAATGGGTTCTTTTCTGTGTCTCTTCTATATCTTATAATTATCAAAATTCAAATTATAATTGCGACGTGGTCCGATTACAGATTAATTGCCAACTCGAAGTATCTCTGGATTCTGACGCTATGGATTCTGACGAAGCTTCGATGTGAATTTAATACGCTAAAAATGTGCCCCAGTCTGCTCCCTGCAGTGTGGGCTACAAACACCAAAATATACTATCGTAGAGCCTATGATTATAAACACTACTGCCGTGCTTTTAACCGACCTTAGTAGCATTATAATCAATGTCTCCCAAACGAAATTAAGAGAACACGATGTCAAAATATAGGTATTTATTCAGAGGATTAAAATACAACAAAATATATCTATACATATGCCTCTAGTCTCATTGAACCCTACCTAGCATTTTACATTCGTGGGTTCATTAAACAAAAGCAACTAAATGTCCTGTCATCCTAATAAAGTACAAAATCTTTTACTGAACATTATAACAATTGTTGAATTAACTCATTATACTCTTGTGCCGATATTACAAGTGAAAACGGATCATCTAATATAATAGAAACTCCATTTTAAGTAACACACTATCGCTTTCGTTGTTCTGCTATCTACCGGGCAACTTGCGAAACATGCATAATGCACCTGAATAATCAGCAACCCGCAAAACATCGAATCATATTATTTAAAGTACTTTTAACATAAATTCAAAGCTATTTTCCATAAAATAATCAATAAAAACTTTTAAAAACTATAACATTAATCATTCATACAATAATTCATACTTGCATTAAATATAGAGCATATCAAACTCTTATGAAGCAAAAAAGCAACAGTCAATCGAGTCAATACCGGGTCATCTTTGTCCAAAAGTGACCCGTTTTCAGTCCTGCTTTTACAGCGCATAATTTAGAAACACTAGAATTTAATATGATCTGGAGAGAAAATCAGTTCAAATTCTAATAATTCATATGTTATTGAATGGAGGGGAAAACGTATGCCTCAAACTGTGTAACACATTTACAATCGTTCTAATAATTTACTTAAAATTCTGTCATGCTTACATACGAATATGACACTACCATTTCCAAATTTACCTACTATTTGTGGTTAAATATGAAACATCTTATATGAACACCCGGAACTTTCAAGTGGATAAGTTTGGAAGAAGTTTGAATGTGTTTATGTGAAAGCCAACTGACTTCAACCAATTCAATTCACTCTAATATCCATAAGCTATAAGACAATTTCCCGATTATGACGTGGGTAGGAAGACTAGAATCGAGAGAAAACACGAAAACATCATCATTTTTTAATATCGCAATATAAATATTATTGTTCTATCTGATGGGAATATTTCAAGGGAGAAACAGAACATTGGTGTTTCTTCCGAAAAAAAAAATGTTCTGATTTTATTTTAAATCTTCAGGGCGGGTAATTAGGAGCTGAGCAGTATTTCTTTCAGAGAGTTGTATTTACCCTCCAGAGTGAGTCAATCATCCCCCCCATTAAAAACAACAAATATTGCAATATTAATGGCTCATTCATTGCCTAGAATTATAGCCTGTATACTAAAGCGAACAAGAAACATTGAAAATTTACTATTGCAAAATTTTAGCCTAGAGTGTCACCCACAAGAAGTAAAAACTTCATTTTGTCATACCCTTCCCCACCCCCATTCTTTCTTTTGAAACGAACTTTTTTCAGATGTAGCTAGAAATTCTGCAGAAAATCAAACTCCCAGTTTGCGGAATCATAAATGAACGTAATGATTTTTCGAAAGAACAGGACTTCCTAAAACCAGGAAAATCAGTTTTTTCTTGTCTCTTTATTTATTTATATACGTGGTACTCACAATTCGTATATCGTAGTATTTTGTAGTCTATTGCAATTTCAATAAGACCTCATTCATTTCTGTGACTATTAGAACAATAGCTGTATTATTTTAACACCTAAATATTTATTTATCTTTTTTACATAATACTAAATTCGTCAACAAATTTACTGTGAACATGATCCATATGCTTCTCGAATTCCTTTCTATATCCCTTATCTCTTCCAGTACTTTTTTTTCGTTTGCTGAGGAGGCTATAACGCCTCCTGTTGCTACCCGCCGTGGTGTTTAGCTCCTACGAGAGTGTTTTTTGTGATCTCTCCGCCTTCATTCCTTCTAAAGAATTAAGAGATCACCCCGAAAAATATCCTGAAAGAAACACTGGAAATAATTAACTCACTCTGGAGGTAATACCCCCCGAACACCCCTCTGAAACAACCACCGCAAAACAGTTATTTTAATACTGTTTAGTTCGTTATGTATGAGTCTATCCATATTGTTTATCCTCCGAACTAAATTACTCGTGCAATAAATTGTCAATTCTTTCATGTGGAACTTCGGAACTTAACGTAACGGAATTTATTTCTTCTGCTGCGTCTACTACAGCCCAAACCGGACTGTTTGAGCATACAATGGCGTCGAATTCTGCGTTGTTCTTTCACTTATAATCCAAGCTCTCTACAGCAAGTTGACCTCTAGAGCTATCTAGTGGAATGCCAAAGCTGCAGAAAGCAGCAAGTAGCGCTATCTGGCCATAGAATTCAAAATCTCGTGCTACTGGCGCACTCATTAATACGGAACCATGATAAGTCTAGGTTATTATGAGATCTATGGCTCTACCAACTGAGCCACCGTGGCCCCTAGACAAACTGGACCGACTACAGAAAAGTCAAAAGTCGAACACATCGTAACTACTAAAACAACACGAATTCTACTCCTGTGTCAACAAAAACACCATCACATTACAAACAGCTTGCTTCATACACACAACCACAACCTCACCATGTTGCACTAAACTACCACCCCAATACCTCCCAATGTCAAATTTTAGAACCCCAATAGATCTTTCGCAAAAATAGTCTTGCAACGAAAGGTCGTGTGGACAAAAATGTCTTTGGACTAAACGTTACCCAGTAGCACAGTAAACATGCAGCAAGTTTGCCATTATAGATATCTAACTTTGCAGCAAGCTTCTCATTAAGTCTGCAAACTTGCTACGATCTTGCAGCAAAGTTCCTAGTCGACAAATGCTAAACTTACTACAAACCTTGGCGGATCAACATCAAGCCTGTGGCGGAAAAAGATTTCAGTCTGTAGTGGGGTTCGAAGCCACAATCTTCAGGTTTGTTTGTTGTCCGTCACTCTAACCACTACGCCACCGTTCATCGTCTGAATGAAATACATTTTACTAGTCCTTGTGTGTTACGAAGACAGTTTGTGAAATAAAGGGATGTATGTATTATTAAATTTGAAATTGGGAAAGCTTCTTGATCTTGTGTAAGGGCTATGATGAAGTCTGATTCATGATTCTTTTGCAAGCGAGTCACCTTCACTGTTTGGGTCGATGGCATTTATCAACAAACTGGCTGTCAATTTGAACAAACTGCCAATTTAAACCAAGTTTCGATTAGCCTTGATTTTTCCTTACCGTGATAAACGAACAGTGATTTTTCTGTTGGATTACTACCTGGAACACCGGGGTTCCACAAAAATCTTTTTAACAACTTCTTTTGGTTTGTACTTATAAATGTTTCCTCCAGTTTCCTTCCTTTTTTACTTTTCAACATTTTACATAATTTTCAAAATTGTACGCATTTCTCGAAAATAAGTTAAGCAATTCACGTTAAATAATTCTTCTTTTATTATACACAATACAAAGACCAAAAACGGAATATGATATCGATCCGAGCAGTAGAGTATACACCTCATTTTGATTTTCCTGAGGAGGCTCGCTTGTGAAAACTCACCGAAGCAGATTTCATAGATCTAAAGAAAAAAAGGATCAATGAGCTTTCACAGTTTCAAATTTCAGCTTCTATCAGTGAATTTATTTCAAACACTTCCTTCGTTATATAAATGGGCTTGTAACATAGAACAGAGTCAGGAGTGGCGTGATAGAGTAGACGATAAATTTACAGACTACAAACGAAACTGAAGATTCTAGGATCAGACAACAGAAATCTTTCTCCGCCACAGGCTTGATGTTTAACTAGACAAATTTGGCGTGCAAAGTTTGTAGCAAATTTGAATCAATGCCATGCCAAAATTGCAATGCCAAACCTCGTACAAACTTATTGCAAGTTTGTGTGATATCCGGTCCAAATAGGTTATATATTTTCTCTCTCTCTCTCTCTCTCTCTCTCTGTCGCGTAAAAAATCACTTTGTATCAGCAAGCTCTATCTTTAAAAAATTGATTGAATAAATAAATGTCTGTCATTAGCTTACGCTTTTAATTAATTTTATTTTAATTTACTTCTATGAAACTTGCAGACAGATATGAGGGATGACGTTCATAGACCACCACTTTTCCCGAGACTTTGTGTCATACCATACCAGCATTCAGTCAATGAAACTAAGAACCTCTGACATTATGGCCACAGCAGCACTTCCTAAGTGCCGATCCGAAATATAAGATCGTGATTACAAAAACCATGAAGCTCAAATGTAGGCTATTAAGTAACGCTACTTACATTTCTTCTTTCGTCTTAAGGAGTTTTCCCCTCAGCAGATCCATCATTTCCTTCACTTCTTCCTTGCTTCTCTTAAAATTTTCTGTGCTGAAAACATAGGCTGTGATTTCAGTGATACCCAAATCTACACATTTCCATAATACTTGAAATAGTTTAACGGAGCTGAAAACAAGATAAACATTACATATTGGAATAAACTGAAGTTACTAAAGAAAAAGCTGATCTTCAGGAATCACTCTCTCTCTCTCTTTGCAAGTCTAGTTGCTACCACCGCTGACTGATGATCACTAAGTCACGGATAAGTGGAAGAAGTTACCACACACCGCCATTGGTAATTTTCATAATAGATTTCAAATTTGGAAACTGAGAGAGGAATTTTCCTGTTTAAATGTGCAATCTAAAGTTTTAGTTTCTTTCGAAAAGTTATCATACCTAAAAAATCACGATCTTTTCATCGCAATTCGAGGTTTAACTCGTTTAATTTGCAGGTTATATCTGCCAAAAAATAAATCTATTTACCATGAAATGCCCTCAAGTTCCTCGTAATATTGCCCGAGAGATGATCTCGAAGAAATTCCATAATCTCAACCAAAAGAGTGAAGAACCTTTCCAGGATTTTTCCCTTACTAAGACACCTTAGTTGTGAGTAAAGAATTATGCTCAAAGGGGCATTGAATAATCGGTGATGAGTGGAAGATGATCTGATATGATTTACAACACGCATTTCCACTTTCATGACATGTTCCAGCTTCTTCAATTTTGCGAATAAAGTTTCCTGATGGATAATGCGATAAAAAAATTTGGAAATGATTTGTCCTTATTTAGTACAAAAAGCAAGAAAATAATTGATTTTTCGAGTCATTGAAGGAGCCCCACCGGTCGTTATAGCAACAAATTTTGAAATCGATTAGTTAGTCTGCTTCACAAATTTAAGGAACATATCAAAACGTCTTCTCCTCTAGTATAAAATACATTGGTGAAGAGGAAGCAGTTTAGCAAACCCCTTCTACACTGTAAAATCGACAAAACATTTGTAAAGTATCCAAGTTGTCGTACTCTCATCAAATTTGTTGTGTTCTTTTCTGTTTAATATAACTAGCTTGCTAAGATGCGGTAGAGAAGATGGTATTATTCTATGATAATACATTTACGTTTGTCGGGTTCAAGATTAACCTTAACATATAAATAGTAGTAGTACTAATTAAGATCAGCATTCTCTAAGTTTGGCTACGAAATGCTTTAAGCATTTGTCATGAAACATAAAACTCTTGAGTTTTTTCGAGATCTTTCTTTTGTCATCGAGCATTTATTGATTTATATTTACTTTTAATTATGCACTTGGATAAACTTCCTTCAATGTAAATTCATAATTTGAACTATAGTATGGTAGTATGGTACAATTTTCACTTTCCCTTCGCCACTATAAAGTCAAGAAAGATCCAGCAAAAATCAGAATATGATTTGATTCTACTTCTATGGAGCCATAAAACACATTGGGCAGGCCCAATCATAGCTCTTTTGATAGCCGCCATTAGTTCTACTGTGCTTAACACCATACACAACAAATAAGTTTAAGCCTCTCTAAATAATCAGTTGGACTTTCTTGACTAACATACCACTCCATTGCGGTAAATTATCAGTCACGTGGCGAAGGATTTCTCGTTACTGGCTTATTCAATCTTTTGACCAAACTCTCTATAATTATTTTCCTATTAAAAGATCTACCCCTGGAACGTGACATATTGCTGCTATCCGAAAAAGACGGACTACAATCATCATCGTGTAACATCTGCATATCTTCTACATATCTACCATTAGGTTTATTTACATTATGTTCGGCATCTTGAAAAGGATCCCTCACCACATTATCTCTGAAATGAACATTGGATATTCTAACCTGACTTCTAACATGATGTAGCTCTTTCTCAAGTTTAGACAGCCTTTCATGCAAAATTACATTCCCTTTAGATTGTTGCTCCCTGAGATTGTCTAGATTAGCTATGCGCGTACAAAAATCAATCAGTAGATTGGCTTGTTCATCTATTTTGACTTGACTTGCTTTGCATAGATCCCCCACTTCTCTAATTAGTTTAGATATATCACAAAGTTTGGTTTTCATTATCGTTTCCTGTTCACTAAAAAACAATCGCTGAACCTCTAAAAAAATCCTCATGATTAGCATCCTGCAAAGCAGTAAGCTCAGTTTGATTCGTTGAAGATTGCTTTCCCTTGCGACAGCGTGTGTAACTCTTGGCACATTTCTGAACATACGCTGAGAACTGTTCTGTCCTTATCATCTAACAATACTTCGTCAATAGCTAATCGGTCAGGTGTATTTTTGTCTGACTTCTTATTACCTAACACCTTTTGCTGTGTTCTTTTAACACACCTTGATCGTTTGTTATTTACGTCATTTATATTAGCAAAAACAAGAGACCTAATTTGCCATTCACATCAAAACTTTCGTATTATTCATTCTGCAATTGCATAAATTTATCCAAACTTAGTAGTCAACAATTTGCTTAACAAATGTAGGCCCATCAGCTTGGCGCCACTTTAAATGTTAAGGGTTCTTTTCTGTTTAATATGGCTAGCTTGCTAAGATCCGGTAGAGCAGATGGTGTTATTCTATGGTAATACATTTACGTTTATCGGGTTCAAGATTAACCTTAACATACAAATAGTAGTACAAACTAAGATCAGGATTCTTTAAGTTTGCCTACAAAATGCTTTAAGCATTTGTCATGAAACATAAAACTCTCTTGAGTTATTTCGAGATCTTTCTTTTGTCATCGAGCATTTATTGATTTATATTTACTTTTAATTATGCACTTGCATAAACTTCCTTCAATGTAAATTCATAATTTGTATTTGCCCTTAAATTATAGTATTTGCTTTTGTATATGGTACAATTGTTTACAAGATTCGGTTTTCCGTTTTAGATTTCCTTAAAATCATTTTATCTTATTATTTCCATCATCTTCTTTTTTGTGTCTCTAACAAGGAAATGTTTCTTTCTCGAGCAAAAATTCTGATGTGAAAATGTTTTTCCCTGAAGAATATGATAAGCTAAGATCAGAAAGGACGACCATTCATCTGTAAATTACTATCTTCCTCTCCAAAGTAATCAAAGACTATTCGAATACTGTATAGTAAAAAAAGACTGGAAACAACCTTGTAAACCATAAACGCGTAAAGGAAGTGAGACAAAATATTGCATAGAGATAACATGGATGCTGTGTTACCATCCATGAGAATCACAGCAGCCATATTGAAAGCCGCCATCTTGGAATTTGGTAGAGAATTTGTAATGGAAAGTGGGTCATGTGACATGTTTAGGCTAGCTTGTTACAAGAAATCTAAGTCTGAAGTCAGTTTTATCTATCGTTTTTCCCTTAGGAGATAGGACCCCTCAATTTTGGGATTTTACGTCCTACATGTGCACAAAGTAATATACATTTGGGTGGACACACAAACTCAGTATTTTTTCTCAAATCCTTATGGAGCCTGCGAAACACATTGAGTTCAACAGCGGTGTAGGTATACTTGAATCCGTTGCTGGAGATGGTGTAGCTCGTTGATTTTGCACAATTCATTGCCTTGCAGATAGCTCCACAGATAGAAATCAAGGGGCATTAAATCAAATGCACAGTATGGCACTCGGTGGTGTTTTATTAACTGCTCCAACATCAGGGAATTGAATATTTATATACTCTTGAAACTCATCAGCGTAGTGGGAAGTGAGCCATGTTGCTGGTAAAACCAGAATTCAATCATAACCCACAGTCAACAATTTTCTTTCCGCTTCGGTGCCATCAACAGTGATCGATCCATTGAGAGGTTTCTCGTTCACCCGATCTGATGCACCTTAATTACCATTTTTGGCTCTCATGACTTGGATCTATGTCACATGCCGGGATAAAGAAGGAGACAGGGTAGGGAAATAAATTGGAGCTGGCTTTTTCATGGTACCATTCCAGCATGCGCCTGGTATGATCAAGAAAAACAGGGGAAAATCTCGATTAGGATGGCCGGCACTGGGATTCAAAATCGGGTCCTCCCAAATGCGAAGCTGACGCTCTACTAACTCATCCTGTTTGATTTCCATCTTTGAATCACTTAAAAGATATTGTGTATCGTGTAAAGAATTAAAGACCTACGCCATCTTCAGAAAATCTTAACTTGATTTGAATTTTATTTTAAAGCCTTTAGGCATCTGATGCTCAGGCCGACAGAAAATTCTAAAGTGTGAAAATCTTGAGGTCCTTCAATTCTCAAACACACGTATTTGGCAGGAAAACATGATTAGTGTTTTGCCCAGAGGCAGGTCTATCATACGAAGTTCTCTGAGCTACGTGAACCGATGGGAATTTGCCACTGGCCTCCATCGAATGAAGATAAGGGTAAAAGGAATGGTCTACAATTTTACATACACGCTGAACGATTTGTGTACCCACAAGGAATCGAATCCGGGACTTCACTTTTAAACGAGTACCTATTTTTTTAAATCAAATACAGAGTACCTCTTTCGTTCACAAGCGCACTTGCGACGCTGTTGAACCCAATATATTTCGCAGGATCGATAAAGATTTGAAAAAAAAAATACTGGGTTTGTGTGTCCACCCAAATGTATATTTCTTTGTGCACATGTTGTAGGACGTAAAATTCCAAAATTGAGGGATCCTATCTCCTAAAGGAAACACGATAGATAAAAACTTACTTCAGACTTGGATTTCTTGAGACAAGCTAGCCTAAAACGACATGTCACATGACCCACTTTCCATTACAAATTTTCTACCAAATTCCAAGATGTCAGCTTTCAGGATGGATCCTATGATTCTCATTTCCCGCATCTAGTACCTCTATGTAATATTTTGTCTACGCGTTTACGACTTACAAGATTGTTTCAAGTCTTTTATATTATACTGTATTCGAGTAGTCTTTGGTCAGTTTGGAGAGTAAGATAGCAATTCACAGATGAATGATCGTTTTTCTGACCTTATCATATCACATTCTTCAGCAAGAATATATTTTCGCACCAGAGCTTTTGTTGGAGCGAAAAACATTCCCTAGTAAATCTTTTCCACTCACTTAGCGCGAGCCACAAGGTTTATGGCCGAACACTGTTTTATATCTATTTTCACCAAGACTTCACATATTCCTTAAGAATTGTTACAAATATTCGTAGTATTTAATATTCTCATTTCCAATTAATTTGTTATTGTTAAATAACTTGTTCCAGTTCACAATATGTTCACTTACACAAGTTAATTACAAGTTATTTACCCTACAAATTGTAGTGAAAAATATTCACACACTTGCAAATCGCGATGTACTGTAGTTGATTTTACCCTACAGTGTACAGTAGTAAAAAAAAAGCATATAATTCCATTTCTTACCCTCTTGAGTGACCTTTAGATCTTGGTATATTATTCTTTCTTGCGTATCTCCTATTTCCATCCATTATAATAGCAATGTGTTTAGGAATGGGGCCAGCGCACAATACCTTCGCTGTGAATCTTTCGATCCAATTACATCTGTTATCCTGTACGATCGACATATTTAAGTCTGAAAAAATAAATTTTAAAGATATATACGATTATAAATTACAAGGTTAATTATTAGGCTCAAATTGTTCCTTTTATTTTTGAATATGGTTTCTCACACTTTGCACAGATGTTGATCACAACAATGTGATATGTAACTCTTAACATGGTAATATACGTATACATATCATCTGGAAACAAAAGTGTCCATTTTCTATATTTCATTAACCGATACATTTCCTCACGGGAAATGGTTTCGCACTATCCAAGGTTAACTTCTCCTAACAAGGGAATGAAGCAATCAAGGGGTTGAAATACACGACAAGATGTATATCTAGGGATTACGCAAGGATTTTCACTTGGGGGAGGGGAGTGAAGTCAAAATTAGAAGGGTGTAAGTGGAGTTTTGCACGGTTTCTATAGATTTTTGGCCGAATTTTTTTTAAGTTGGAGGGGTGTTGTCAAGAATTTGAGGGGGTGACATCTCCCACAGGGGAGTCTGGTGGAATCACTGTGTATATCGTTGTGGAAGATTCGCCTAGCTAAAGGATTCGTACTTCGAGAAAGTCTTTCATTTTAGAGGATCTTGTATTGTACCCAGTATATCGATATCATTCTCCAACGAAACGAAAGTTTCTTTTGTAGCTAACAACCCCAACATTCAAAATCTTACTTTTAGACCTATCATACAAAATGTAGATTGTATTCATACATTATAATTCTACGGTATTACATATTATCCACAATATTTAGACAAATCCATTTTGCTCAGTTTGTTCATACAATATATTGAACAGCTGTTTGATGTTTCTTTGAAGCCCAAATGTCTTTATGTTCTGCTTATATAAATACTCAAATTAACAATCAATATAATCCAGAGTTTTATCTTTGACTGAATTGTACAATTTGTATAGATGTATTGATTGTTGATAGCTTATAAATTTCGTTAATTAAAAAAACAAGGCGCTAAGACCTGAACAACCCGCATTCAAGTGTTATTTCAGGCTTCTACTTTCTTCTTTTGCTTCCAACATTCCTGAAAATTAAATGATGGTGGTTTTCTATTAGCCATGTTACTGGAAATTTCCAGGCAGCTAAGATAGCCTAGCTTACACCAGGAATGTTTCTGAAAATTTTTCACAGTGCATGCGCTTGTCCTCCATATTTGTTCCTAATATTCAAAGATTAGATTTTAAAAAATCAAAAAGGGTTACTACTAGATCATTCTGAGTCCCTCCAGAAGCAAATATTCCTTTATTGGAAGCAAACATATTTTATGATGTAACCATTTTTTCTTGACTGTCACCAAGAGATTCCATTTTTAAGGAAACCCAATTCAATTTCTCTATGGATTCATAGATAGCTACAACCCTGTACCAAAGTAAACGCTGTTTGGGACTTATATAAAGTGAAAACTGTATAACGCGAAAGAAGAAGTAAAAGTGTAAGGAAGGAAATATCTCTTGTCACAAAGCTTTCCAAGAATTTTCATTAGTTCCCAAGGAATTAAAAAAAGTCGCTTTTCTGTTCTGACAAGCTGTGCTGCGTTTGTTTTGGGGGAAATAGATTGTTACAATAATAGATTCATATTAAACAAATAGACAGTCAGCAATTTCGAGTCTTCCGGTTTGTAAGATGCTAGCAATAAATGAAAATTAAGTGATTCCAGCCGCTATGAATTTTTAGAAACAATTAAGAACACGTACTTTTCTTAATTTTTTATACTTCAAATATCAATTACAAACCAATAACAATCAACAATTGGCAAACATCCCAATTATAACACTAATACCAGAATAACACTAATATCAATTTGAACATACAACGCTCTTTCATATTCAGCAAATCTTTCTCTTCTATTTTCGCTGGGAATTTGAATAAGCAACGTACGTAACAAGGTGACATAGAATTCTATATCTGTTAGAGTAGGCTTATTAAGTAAAATATTAAGTGTCACACGTCACCCAAAAAAGAATTATCTTTTTCGCTTTGAGATAAACCTCAAATGCCGGATAACAAATAATATATTCTAAACTATATGCTGAAAAGTGACTTCTTAATATTATATTCATAATATTGGTGCCAAATTTGAGAGCCACTGCTACAACCCAGTATAACATGAATTAACGTCTCAACCTTACCACATAATATACATTTATTATCAACACTAGAGCCTCGGTAATACAATATCTTTTTATGAAGCCATGTATGATGAATCACTTGATATCCAGCATTATGTAACTGCGGATCGTCCGGAACCTCCGCCAAATTACTCCATATACCATTCCATTGTTTATTAGGATTAGCGCGTTGAATCGCCGTCTTATGTAAAGGATTCAACTGCTTTACATAACGATAAAAGATTCTGACAGATCATTGATCAATAGACGTCTTTGCCACCGTAGCATACGCCATTTCAATAAGCGCTTTATTAAGGTAAGGAAGCAAGTTTTTCCATTGGAGGGGCAGGGTCAATTCGGTTTGTCGACACGCTTCTTGAATAATTTGAGTAGAAAATTCATTAGTAAATTCACAGATTAACTGCATCGTACGATGGAGTAACAACGCTTTCCCGTGTGTATCTACATCTTTTAGGTTCAAGCCACCATGCGATAGCGGTAGTTGGCACGTTTTTCTATGAATACGAAGTTTATAGTTGTGTCATAACAAGGATCCAATACGTATATGAATCGTAGCATATGTTTTTTGAGTAAGCGGAAATAGTTGCAGGATGTGCGTACATTGACTCAAAATAAACACGTTTATGAATCGTGACAGAGTTAATAACATTTCCAAACACAATTTGTACTGTTGGATGCTATTTGTTACTTTTTGAATGAGTACCTGAGAGTTAAGGGTTTTTTTTATAGTTTTAGCCCACCAGATTCCCAAATACTTTAGGGATTCCTTAATATCACCAAATGGTCTTACTCTCGGACTCAAAGTACTGTCTATCATCAAAATCTTTGTTTTGCTAGGCTTTATGGCAATATTAGATACCTCAGCGAAACGTCGCAACACCTCTAAAATGTGTTGTATTTCCTGGACATCTTTCGCTAGCCATATCGCGTCATCCACGTATGCTATTGATTTTAGTACTACTTGATTCAGCTGGATACCAGTAATACCTTTTTTAACTACATGCAATAAGGGTATAAGTCCTAAATTAAATAGATAGGACGCGAGTGGGTCACCTTGATGGACCCCACGTTCCATATTAAATTCCGTCAACAAGAGCTTATTGACTTGTTGCCGAATTGTTCGCACCTGAAACGCATTAGACAATAATGTAATTAAATTGGCTGGTAAATTAATCCGGGTCAACACTTGCAACAAATAATTGATGTTTAGGGATGATAAGGCATTAGAGAAATCCGTTGAGTATATAATGAAGGGAGGCACAATCTTGAGCTGATAAGCTCGAATCAGGTCACGCAGATTGGCTAATAACACAAGAATGGGTTTGGTGTGAGTCAACTCACCCTGACTTTCTTCCAATAGTATAGGCATGTATGGTTGTAATCTAAACACAATTATCTTTGAGAGCAATTTACAATCTACATTTAAAAACGAAATCAACCTTAAATTATCTGTTTTCTTAGAATTGCCTATTTTGAAATTAACAAACCTATAGCTTGCATAAAATCCATACAAAACAATCGAGACTGTAAAAATTGATTATATGGTGTCGTCAGCATGGGGATTAACAATTGTTTAAACTTTTGATAGAACCGCACTCCCAGACCATCAACGCCTTGAGCAGCCTATACATTCATCTTTTTCAAAGCCAGCTCGGTTTCATTTACAGTAAACGATTGCGCTAATAGTGACTTTTGTTCATCCGTTAATAAAGGCCACTCTATATCACTATCCCAAAAAATATTACTTTGGATTTGAGGTGATTTATAAAACTGTTTATATTGTTCTCAGATAGTTGAATATATTTTATTGCCCGTTACTAGAACTCTCCTATCATCAATAAAGCTATTGACGAATTGTCTTTTAGCTTGCTTTCTCTCATGAATTAAATGGACAAACATTGGTTGTTCATCAATACCCACTTGTTTAAGTTTCGGCTTAACAATACGATCACTATTAAATTGAATATGAATTCCTCGTATGTTACTTTGGATTTGTTTTAACTGTGGTAGATACTGACAATCGCGTTCAACGAGCTCACTATATTGGCCTAGAAGACCATAATAGTGCTGAAGCTCTAATTTTGTGTACTCATTTTGTTGTTTACAAAAATAGATTGTCTTATATTTTACTTTAGTTTTAAAACTTATCCCACATCTTAGCAGGTTAGTAGTATATCTAGTCTGCGTAATATAATAATTCCACATATTAACAATTAACAGTTCATACTCCGGTTTTGTTATAATAGAAGCATTACAACGCCACACAGGCGATACATGAAAATGTGTTTCAATTTCACTCTTAACTGTCATTGTTAAACATTTATGATCAGAAAATGATAACCACTCTAAGTGGACACTCTGTATATTGTCAAGTAATTCTTCAGCCACATAAATTACATCAATATGTGAGGCAACCTGCTCGTAATAATATGTGGCTGCCATATCCGCGGGATTCTGCTGCTCCCACACATCAACTAGTGGAAATTCCTGTACTATTATTTTAAGGGTGGGACTAATTTTTGAGCCCGACGTGCTATCCTTTATATACCTCGTAGCAATCATATATCCCATAATAATAACATTATAATTATGTAATTTTTTAATCTCGGGAGCTAGTACATTCCTAAAAATTAATTTTCTATGATTATACATATGTGAACCACTAGGGCCATAACAACATATAAATGCTAAATTATTGATTGTCATCGAGATCTTACGACCACTTGGGTGTAGTATCACATTTTTATACACAAGGTCCTGACGGATAAACAGAGAAGTTCCTGTTTTCGTTTCACTGCCATAATTGAAAATTGTGTTATAAAAGGGTATGACCTATTGAAAACTGGAGCACTCTTGTACTGCAGCGACATGGATAGTACGTTTCAATAAACACTGACGAAAACTTTCTACCTTTTCCATGTTAAATATATGGGCAACATTAATAGAACAAACACCCAACGAGATTATAGGCACGGACCTCGCCATAAGCCACCAGATCAAAAGTTTAACGAAAGTCATAGTAACAGGGTTGATTTTAATTTATTAGAAAAACAAAAAAATGAAAATAATAACACATACCTGCTGCCAGTATGCCTACAATGACTTACTACTTTTATTGGGCCTTATTCCTGGTATACTGTACACTTCAGAACAATGTGTCCTCTTTTTGTGATCTAGTTCTTCGAGATGTTTTTTTATTCTTGCCTTTTTTGCCAAACTAGATGTGGCCACTAACACTTGTTGGTCAGGCCCTTTATAATTAAATTTACCACTAATACACTCTGGATCTTCTATTGAGGAGTCTTCAGATGATATTTCGCCAACACTAACAGAAGGGGGACTACAGCACTACTATTACTTTGACTAGAATTATCGGCTACCACGTTTAACAACTGAGTACGACAGATTCAGAACGGTTCATCGTCCTCATCCACTTCAATCTTAGCTTCCTTGTTTTGAGGGGAGCCAATCGTTATGTTACTCGTATATTGTTGTTGAACACTATCCAAAACCGTAATCAACTCTCTATCTTGTTGAATCACGTTGTCTGCTTCTGAATACACAATCAAAGGGTACTAGTTTCTCTGTTTGTTCTACAGACGACGCGCACAGTTGATTACACTGAAGGTCACGCGACTCTAACTTAGCTTCAGAACTTATGACAGGCTTACCACTGTCTATTTCTTTATCTACTGATGGACGAGAAAAGGACGCGTTCAATGTAGGAAAATTGTCTTTATCTAGTGGGGGAACTAACTATGTTTTTTTGAATCGAGTCCGATTGACGAATGCTTGAATGGGCAATATCTTCAGGAACACTCGGAGGGTTCTGTCCTTGAATCCGAGTTTGTAATGTAAATTTTTTGTAGTCAAAAATACCGGAATATTACGTTCCACCTTTGAAAAGTGGAACCTCTTCCCAGTATATACGGCATATGGGAACAAATGACCTGGGTACCGAATCTGTACTACTCGTGTTACGGTTCCATATGCACTAAACGTAGTCTTTATCTGCTGATCCGATAGCTCCAACTGGACTACCCACATATACACAATCGGAGTTTCAAGTTCTTTAATCGATACCCGAAGAACAAATCGTTCATAGTCTGACGCATAAATTAATTTTCCTTGACACTTTTCTACAGTTCGTTTCGCTATATCCAAATTCGCTACTCGGACGAAATTTTTTTATATTAGTGATCAGGTTCAATTGACTGCATTTCGACTCCCACTAGACCGAAGTCATGTCGAGTTGCTTCATGCAAGTTTTCAAGACGTAATTTAACTGTTAATGTAGTCAAATCGTTTTGCAATGTATGTTGTCTGGAAATATTCGTATATTATATATATATATATATGCCATAATACAACTAATAAGATATATCACTATCACTTCTACTCTATCTCACCACTACAGCTCAAACACAATCACTCAAGACAGAGCACTCTCGCTTCCCAAGCTCGCGCTCAAAATGCTCGGCAGGAACTGGTACTTAGCAACATTATTGCTCACTTCCATTATGCCTAGAGACTTGAGAAAGTCGCACACATTGAAACACTAAGATTAAGATATCTGCGTTAACTTTTGATCAAATTTGACATTTTGTACCTCAAATGAAAGAGCGTTTAACGCTGTTTGAAGAGTTACCAGACAGTGTTTTGAATAAAAAGAGCAGATTTCGAGTAAATATTATTTTTATGAGAATTTTATCAGTTGAAATTCAAAATGAGGAAACAACATGTGTCAAATTTACTATATTTGACAATTTGATTATATATTCAATCATGTAGACTCTATCCTCTTTCATTTTAAAACAGAATCATTAAAATCGGTCCATTGGTTCTTGAGATGTTGAACACCAAAGAGAGCGGTGCCCAAAAATTCAATATGGCGTCGTTTATCAAGATGGCGGAGGGCCAGGTCAGGTACCTCCCCACTAAAGTAACACATGAGTGATGTATATTCACTGTACAAAGTTTGGTGCTTTAATCCGATCTGTAACGATATTTTTGTTAAGCGACTTCACCAGGGATTCCGCTTGGATTTTCAATTTGGGACGGGAGTGTAGAGTCAAAATTGGGAGTGTGTAAGTGGAGTTTTGCACAGTTGCTATCGAGTTTTGGCCCTAAAAATTTTTAAGTTCCGGGTGTTCTCTAGGATTTTGGGGTGACACCCGTCACAGGAGGGGTCTGGCGGAATCACTGGACTCCACTAAGTAGGAAGCACAATCAGTTACTACAATGGGCGTATGGTCGAGTGGAAAACGCAACCAACTACAGATTGTGGACTTGTGAGTTGGAATTCCACGTCGGACTCAGATTTCTATCTTTTGTGATTGTATAAAAAAATACATGTAAATACATTGAATATACATTGAATATAACACACCACCTCACAAATAGCTGTAGCCAAAAGATGGCTTACGCATTTACTAATAATTGTTTCATACTATGAAACAAATATTTTTCTTATACTATGATAATTTGAACTTGTTGACATTCGAAAATATAATTCTACATTTGGAATCTTCATCAGTTATTTCATACTGATCATCATCATCATCCTTCATGCACTGAATGACAGACGCGTGAGTCATAGTATAGACAGGCGCGTCACGAAGCAGAATCGGGAGCAACAAAAAATAGACTACGTTCACAACTTGCTGTTTCCAATTGATGTTTTTTTTTGTATGTCGGATAATACGGAATGTCGGATAAGCGAAGCTCGGATAAACAAGACTCTAACAGGGTTGCCAGTCTCGTTATATTCTAGCCAGACTTCGTATATCACAATTTGTATTTTGCACAATCCTGTATTAATACCAGGATATGCTTACCTAGTACGAGAAATTATTTATTTTATCAAGAAGTTTAACTTGCTGTATAGATTATGTATTTTCAATGAATATGGACCCTATTTGTTATTTGTTAATCTTGTGCATTAATTTTTGCAGATTTGGCCAAGTACGAGAATGTAAAGCATTCAACACTTTTACTGAGAGAGGGGAGGGAGAGAGAGAGAGAACAGTACATAGTGGTTGCCGAGGGACGTCGTCCTCCAGACTTCAGACAGGCTTAGATCACAACTGGCTCTCCAAACCATAATTGCATAATATGAATTAAATATATAAAACTTTAAATATTATTTTGAACCGAAAATCAAAAAAATTAAAAAAAAAGAAAACTTTTTTTGGTTTTAGAAAGACGAAAACCTGTATTGTAGCGATTTTTAATATGGAGAATAATTTTGGAAAAAGGAGTTATGGATTTGAGGTTAGAAAGGTTATTTTTAATTTATTTTTAAACAAAGTGTGCAAAAGTGCGTTGGAAAATTTGAGTGAAGAGACGCTTTCTGTTCGAGAAAATTTACTGATCCTGAAACTTCAAGTTTATGGAGAAACTAAAATAGCTATAAATCTCTAAATTATTATTTGAAACATGAAAACAACACAATTTCTCAAATAGCATAAATTTCACAAAAAAGGAACCTCTTTTTTTTTTATAAAAAAAAAAATATCAGTGACTCATTATCACTAAAATGTTAAAATCTATCCGCAGTGCTATCGAATAAAATTTATTATATTGATGTAGTTAGTTTAATTTAACCATAATTTTTCTACATATTTAATAATAGGGTCACGGCACCAGTTTTCAGCCACTTAAGCAAAATTCTGACTTTAGTGGTGTGTAAATATGCACAAAAAATATGAAGAAGAAAAACAGTTAAGTAAATACATACCTACTTCCCTTAGGGCGGGAAGCTCAATTGAATGGCGAAGGTCGATGGAATGGAGAAGATTGACAGGATGGAAAAAATCAATGGAATGGAGAAGATGGATGAAATATAGTAGCAGAAGTTCACATTGTTGGTGATCGGAGGACTACTTAAGTCCTGCATTAGTGCTGTAGAATAGGAGAAAATACATATTTGTAAACTGTAAGAAATATAAATATGAACATACAGCAGAAAACACCAGTTTCCAACCATACGCTACCAGTAGCTGCCGGTTAAGTCCCAGTTTCCAGCCACACTAGTCAGACTTATTCTAAACGTTAAAGATAAATAACAGAAAATAAAATAGAACAACAATATATAGAACATAAGAGCCCGCATTCTAGGCATGGAAAACATAATAAAATGTGTTTGTTAATAGTGTTTAAACAAACGAAAACATCGCTTGGCAATTTTACAAGCAGGCAAAAAAGTCAAGAAAGACAGGCACCTTGAAATGTCGTCCTGGGTGTACGACTTTCGTTTTGCCATCCTTTCAGTCTGCAAATAATAAAATAATTTAACATCAGCTTAATCTTGTTCTTGCAATTTCGTAAACACGAAACATTCTGTACTGTAGACTGGGATGAAGTTGACCAGATTATTAAAGAAAATGCTGAAAGCTTGCTAAAATGTTATTTATTTTTTAAAAAAAACGGGAATCCATTCTCTAATCTAGACACTTTTGGGATGGTCAGTGCAGTTATTCTGTCACCCACCCCGCAAATGCTCCAGAACCCCCTGTGGGAGGCGTCATTGCCAAATCCTCCAAACCTTCAACTTTAAAATTTTTGCGGTCAAAAATCGATAGAAATCATCCGAAACTCCACTTACACTCTTCTACTTTTGACTTTACACCCCCCAAACTGAAAAACCTGGCGGAATCCCTGGATTAGTATTAAGATTTGTAATCAATGGGTCCCGGAGTCGATTTCCGTTCGGGACACAGATGGTTACGCTCACATTAAACTGTAAGTTCAGCCCTTATGACATCATCATCATCCGGTGGAAGGCAATGGAAACCCCCCATCGGTTTACCTGCATGGGACCTTCGGGTCAGTATCTGCCTTCGGGCTGAACACTCATCATCATGATATAAACCAAATCATAAAGTTAGAAGAATGATTGAAAGTTGGAAACTTTGCCCCATTCCAGAGTTTGATTTGTAGCGGGGGATCGTTGGGATTTCTCCCTCTCCGCAAAAATTATTGTGGTTCGGTTTACAAATATGGACGATCGGTCACCTCTAGTCTGCGATATGGGCGATCGGAAAATACCGTATAATATGTACATATCTATCTAATTCTTCCGCCCCAGGAAATTGTACAAACCGAACACTGCCCCATTCTACTGTACTTTTTGCCGGTGGTTGGAAACTGGTGCATACATAATTAACATTGGATCCAGTTAAAAACCTGTTAACTGGTTTCCCGCCAAATTTTTAACCAGTAATCCAGCCATTCAACAAATATATTTCAGTTTGTTTCTGCTGTAAGTGCCAATGTTTCCTCTATCAACGTGTGTACATTTATCTATGGCTAACACCGGTACATTAATTTGAAAAACAATCATCGATGCATACCTGGACTTTATCTTCCTACTAACGATGCACACAATGGAGACTGAATTTATGTGTTCACAATTTCCACACTGAATAACTATCCCTTACAAAATTTGAAACAGTCAATGAAGACGTAGATTACATGTGAACATCGAAACGATTGCCAAAAAACATGAGCTGCGCGAGTCAAACATCAGACGGTTTATTTATTTACTTTTAAAACTGTAGTGGCTGGAAACTGGTGCCGTGACCCTATTTTGATCTCCAAGGTTGATGTTCTCGAGAAAGAACGAGATCCTTAACCCAAGCTTACTGACAAGCAAACATACTGATGGGTATTTTTTCCTCTTTTGTCATGATTCGAATGTCAAAGAATGTGATTATGCAAAATTTGGCTACTCGAGTACAATTGCTTTGGGATAATGTCGATAATTTAAAAGTAGGATTCTTGTCTGTGGAGTGGAGAGTGATCTAAGGGTATGGAAATACTCTTATGTTTTTAAACTACTGAAAGAAAGGGAAAGTGAATATGCAGTAATGGGTATTGGGTGGAAAGGTCTATCTGTTGAAGGGTATGTTCTTCATGGCAGTTATCTAGAACTCCGTCATATTGAATCTGGATTGAGTTTTTATTTTTAAGGGAAAGGGGTCGTGTAATATACCATTCTGAGCTGGAATTTTACAGGAAATCTACGTTTCTAAAGTCAATTTTGCCGTAAATGTATTACTATGTGGAGAGATAAGGGTATGGGGCAATGATGCAATAACTTGACAGTCTGGGTCAAAGTTTTCTAAAGGCCTTAGAAATGAAAGTCAAATTTAATAGCCTGAAAACACCCATTTTGTTTTGAAATAACGAAGGAAAACAAATCAAAATGCATATAAAATCCCATATTGATAGGGCACTAAACACGGGAACAATTTGTATGCATTTGAGTTTTATTTCCTTCGTCAATTCAAACCGAAATGGATGTTTTCAGGCTATTGAATAATTACCCCATACAAGTCACATCTCGTGATCCAAGAGGTAACGTCGCAGGCTTTGGATCGCCAATGGGTAGGCACATCACTTCGAACCCCACGTCTTACCATCCTGATTGAGATTTTCCCTCAGTTTCACCAGATGCATGCCGGAAAGGCACCTTAAGTATCAAAGTTGCCTAAATACAATAAGTGAATTCAAAATTACCCGATACTAATGCCAGTCCTCACAATAATACATTTACGGCAAATCTGATTTCAGAAACGTAATTCCAGTAAAATTGTAACCCAGAATGACATGTTACACGATTCCCTTCACATTAATCAATCTAGATTCAATATGGCGGACTTCAAGATGGTGGCCATGAAGAACATTCCCTCCAACAGGTAGGCCTATCACCTTCCCAAATGGTCATAAATAAAATTATAATTCAGGTATCACCTTCCATCCAGTACTAATTATTGTGTATTTGGTTTCCATTTGTTTCAGAAATTTCAAAACATAGGCGTATTTCCATTGTTGTTTTTTTTATCACTCTATACAGACAGAATTTAACTTCTGTGCGCTAGAGTGCTCAAAATTTGCATGCGCACATACTTTGAGTTGTTAACTAACTATGGGGAAAGAAAAAAAACTGCCTCATCAGTATGTTTGCTTGTAAGGAATTTCGCCTTTCTTTTATGACAGTTTTTTTTTTTTACCGTGAAAGTTTGCATCATTTTGTTAAAACACTCTGTATCCATAGTAAATGTCATCTTCTAAAATTTAAATGTTTAATGCTTACCTTTCCTTAGAAGTTATTGTTCCCGAATGTGTCTAGATGGGGGTTTATCCACAAAGATTTAGAACTAATATCTCACCAGTGAAAAATTCTTCTTCTAGTTTATTAAGAACAAGAATTAAGTACTGTTTTTATTATATTTTCCAGTCGTTGAAATTTTCCCACACAATTTATTTGCAGAGGGAGTATGCGCATGAAAGGTGTATAATATCAACCAATTGCAATGGTATTTACATAAGCTGCAAATAAAGCTGGGAAATATTTATGTTTCTAGTCTAAGAGAACTTCGTGATCAACAACAATGACGTAAAGAAGAAAATATACGTTTACATATGAAGAGTATGTAAGGAGAAAATGAAGGACGTATATGCATTTTTTAAAAGAAATGAGTTTACAATTGTAACAGGTACTACATAATGACAGTTATCACCTCAGAAAGTTTCAGTCTTTCCGAACAATTAATTCCTGAAGTAATTACTGAAGGTTTTGCATTGGAGCATAGTTTTGAAAAAAAAATAAAAATAAAAGTCAACAAGAGTTCGAGGTCGTTACTGTAAGTTTTCTCCTGTCCTTATGTTAGTTTATGCGAATACAAGAGACTATAAACATGATGGTTATAAAATGAAGTCTAAATTTCTTAACTGAACAAGAAAATAAGTTCCTTTAATAACATATTTATTTATTTATTAAGTATCCAAATACAGCTTAAGCCATTTTACATTGGACAAAATAACAATGCGCAACAAACAAAACGAAATAACAATAAACAACAAAGAAAAGAAATAACCAGAAGCAATACAGAGCTAAATAAAACTTACTATAGATTCAGTCATTCAGTAACCATCCTCAAATACGTATTGTAACTGGAAGTGATGTCCAGTTCACTAGCCAGTTCATTGAATTGGGAGGGTAATCTATAAAATAGGGATCTCTTTATTAGTGATATCCTTGGGTGTGGAAGAGCAAAATAGTGTTTACATCTTGTACTCCGCGTAGGTACTCTGAAATGCAGGTTTGATAGTAGTTGGTCATATCTGATTTGTCCATTACAATTTTATAGAGGAACTTGAAATCGACCACTTTACGACGATATTCTGGAGATTCAATATTCAATGCTTCAAGCAATGATTTTTTGTCCAAGTTGCGAACAGTGGGAACTCAACCTAAAAGTCTCTAGGAAAAAAAGTTTAAAACTCTCTCCAACTTAGAAAGCACTGTAGGGGTAGCTATAGACCATACGGGTGAACAGTACTCCAGTGAAGGGAAAACATAAGTTTTTCTATAGAGAAAAGGCCTGAAGATTTCTGATCTCGATGTATCTATAAAGTAACGCAAGGAGACGCATAGCTTTTAGGTATTGAGATCGGTACGATATCTATCCATATACTATATAGCCCCATGGACATTCACTGACTGACTCACCCATATAAATAATTCACGGCTGGAGCTAGCGAGATGAAATTTGGCGTGGGGGTACAACATCACCATTAGGTCACGAAAATATATTTTCAAATTTTCTAAAAGTCGCCATCTTCGATCCAGAATGGCAGCCAAACCCATTGTTGTATAGAATATACAGCCTAAACTACTGGGGATATTGAAATGAAATTTGGTATGGTCGTACATTATCAATAGTAGGAAGACGCCATATTGGATCCAAAATGGCGTACGTTAAAAATGTATTTTCCACACCGTTTGAGTTAAGGATACAAAATTTGGTGTGAAGGTGTATTATGACGAGTAGTTTAGAGAAAATATTACAAAATGTTGAAAAAGTCGCCATTTGGATCCTAAATGGAAACCCAAATATCATTTTCGACACTGTTTGGGCCAGAGATATGAAATTTTATTTGAAGACGTACCTTCAAGAGTAAGTCATGACAATATAATAAAACGTTAAAAGTCGCAATTTTAATCCAAAGTGGCTGTCCGAAAAACCCATTTCCTAAATTACTAAGCCTAGACAAACGAAATTTGGTATGAAGGTGTACCATGAGCAGTAGGTTACTAAAATTGTAAAAAAAAAAAAAAAAAACCTTTGGGAGCGCAGCCCCCCCCCCCCCTGGTGGATGGTATAATTCTAACATGGAAGCG